>OMPJ01015112.1:16961-47609 GCA_900312935.1 Carapus acus | reverse complement strand
GTTATTGACAAACTGTGACTAGCACAGAATTTCAACAGCAAAACGCCTCTCTGGCTCAGGTCAGGGGTGCTGTTCCTCCTGATTACGCCCCTCTAGGCACTGCTGTCATTGCGTTGAAGTCCCCCAGTCTGCTACCCCCCGAGGACATCCAAGAAGGCTGGGTACTCTGCGCTGCTGTTTGGCCCCTATGCCGAAACAACAGTGAGAGACCTGTCCTCTGCCTGACCAACCCTCTCATTCACCAGGGAAAACTCCAACACGAAACAGCAGGGCTTGGGTGCTGTTAGCAAGCCCACTTCAGCTTGCCGCCTCTCCCAACAGGCAACTCCAGAGTGGAAGAGAGTCCAGCCTCTCCAAAGACGAGAGGCTGCCTGTGCCCAGGCTGTGCGTAGAGGTGAGCCCTACTACCTTTAGTCGGAAACACTCCACCTCCAGCAGCAGCTCGGGCTCCATCCCCTCCAGTGAGGGGCGTTCCATGTTCTGAAAGCCAGCTGATCTGTCTGAGGATTTGGTTGCCGAGGTTCCCGCCATTGACCACCACCTTTATCATAATGCATCGACCCCTCACGGCCCTTCAGGTGGTGGGCCTACTGAAGGGCGGGCCCATGTCACCTTTTTGGGCTGAACCCAGCCTAGGCCCCTAGGCAGAGGCTCGGCCACCAGGCGTTCACTGTCAAGCCCCAACCCCTGGTCTGGCTTCAGGGTGGGGCCCCAGCAGGCCGGTCCGGGCGACATAAGCTTCCTTTGCTTTCTTTTCTTCGTAAGGGGTCTGGAGCTGGTCTTATTCTGACCCGTCACCTGAGACCTTTTTGTCTTGGGAGACCCTACCGGGGGCCACTATAGGGACCTCTGACAACTTAGCTCTCAGGATCATTCCGGCACTCAAGCCCCGTCACCACAGTAAGGTGGAGGCTCAGGGAGGGGGAACACAAAAATCCAAGAAGAATAATGCAAATTCCGTCGTGGCGGTGGAACACTGGAACAAACCTGTTGGGGTTAGAACACCCCAGATTCGGAGGAGTCAGACCGCAGACAAAGTATTACCTTTTGATGCTTGCAAGGGAAGAGCAGTTGGGGAGCACGAAAGGTCTCTGTCCAACTGTCTTCAACTTGCTTGCCTCTGCTTTGCTCTTTTATTGAAGAAAGTGGGAACAGTTGTCTGCAATACGTCATCATCTCCCTGAACTAATGACACTGGATGTCGTAAATGCACAACTGGCCTGAGTAAAAATAAACTCAGAAAGAAACGAGAAAGCATTCACAGGTCAAAACACAAACACTACAGTTTGAGTTCCAAAAGTAATGTAGACAAGTCGGAGACATTGTGGAATTCAAGTAGTAAATGAATATGTGTGAAAAGAATCTTATTCCAACATCTGCAACAAAACCCTACACTCTTGGCAAGGTGCTGGAGAGATCATGGGAGTTTGTCCAACCAAACATGTGCTTTGAGGACTTAAAGAAGGCATTAAACTGGGTCCCTCGTGGTGCTCTCAGGGGGGTGCTCCGGAAGTATGGAGTCCATGGCCCCCTAGTGAGGGCTGTGCGGTCTCTGTGCGACCGGAGCAGGGGCTTGGTTCACATTGCCGGCAGTAAGTCAGACCTGTTTCCAGTACATGTTGGCCTCTGGCAGGGCTACCTTTTGTCTACGGTCCTGTTCATTGTTTGAATCTCATTTTGGAGGATGCAGCCCTTATGTCTAGACATATGGATGAATTTTCCAATTCATGAGTCATAACCGAGAGGCAGAGGTGAAGTTCTACACACCTTTCTGTGCATCCACATGGGAATCTAACGGCACCCTCCAACACCACAGCTTCTGTGCAACAAGATATGAAAATTGGATAAGGGTTATTGAACATTAGATCCCTGTCCTCTAAAGCTCTATGAGTTAATGATTTAATATCTGAGTGTCACATGGATGTGTTGTGTCTTACTGAAACTTGGTTACGCCCAGACGAGTACGTCAGCCTAAATTAAGCCACTCCTCCTGGTCACGTTAACGCTCACATTCCTCAAGACACTGACTGAGGTGGTGGGGTTGCATTCATTTTCAACTCAAGCCTTTTAATCAAACCTGATCCTAAAGCTCATAACAATTCATTCGAAAGCTTGGTTCTGATTTTGTCACATCCTAACTGGAAAGCACTACAACCCATCCTATTTGTTACTGTGTACTGGCCTCTGGGCCTCTACTCTTTTTTTTTTCCTGGGTGAATTTTCTGAGTTTCTCTCCTGTTTAGTTCTCAGGACATATAAGATGATTGTAGTGGGTGATTTCAATATTCATATGGATTTTGAGAATGATAGCTTTAGCATTGCCTGTCTTTCACTGCCAGACTCTACTGGCTTCTCTCAAATGGTAGATAAACCCACTCACCTTCATAATCACACTCTTGATCTTGTGTAACGTACAGTATTGTAGTCCAGCACTTGGCGGCTCTCCCTGAGAATCCAGCTCTATCAGACAACTTCTTGATAAGCTTTGAATTCCCTCTTTAGGTTTACACACTACTTGACAAAACTGCTATCACTAGATGTATATTGGACAATGTTGTAGCTAGATTTAAGTAGGCAATTCCATCAGTGCTTTGTCTCACTCCAATAATGGAGTCCTTCACTAGTCTCAGTCCCTTTAGTATAGCTAGTCGAAAGTACAACGAGCTCTCTGCGGATAACGCTCGCTGCCATTGCTCCTCTAAAAAAGAAAGAGATAAAAGAAAAGGGACAGGCTCCATGGTATAACTCACAGACCCATGAATTGAGGAAACCCCTGCAAAGACTCGAGGGGATCTGGTGCTCCACTAAATTAGGTGAATCGCGCTTACCCTGGCAAGACAGCCTGAAAACCTAAAGGAAGGCTCTCTGTAATGCCAGAGCCGCCTAGTACTCCACATTAATCGAGGAAAATGAAAATAACCCATGGTCTCTTTTCAGCACTTTAGCCAAGCTGACCCGGAGTCATGAGTCTACCGACCCATGTATTCCTATAGATATTAGCAGTAATGACTTCATGAGCTTTTTCAATGATAAAACTGTAGAAATAAGAGGCTAAATTAATGACATCACTCCCCAAAACATAGGTACACAGGATCTAACCTCAGGCCCAGGGCCCTTTCAATCGGGTCTGTTCCTAAACTGCTTCTCCCCTATCGACCCTCCTGTGCTAACCAAGATGATTTCCTCAGCTAAGCAATTAACCATACAGGTTGATTAGACGCTGTTCCAACTGCTCTGCTCAAAAAGTCTTTCCCTCAATAGGAACTTTTATAATAAGCATGATTAATACGTCTTTATTGACTGGCTATGTACCACAATCTTTTAAAGTTGCAGTGATTAATCCTCTTCTTAAAAAAACTACTCTTGATTCTGGGATTTTTGCTAATTACAGGCCTATTTCTAACCTTCTGTTTCTCAATGATCCTGGAGAAAGTTGTCGCCAATCAGTTGTGTGACAACTACTAGTTTATTTGACGAGTTTTAGCCAGGTTTCAGAGTGCATCACAGCACCGAGACAGCACTGGTGAAGGTCATAAATGACTTCCTGATTGCTTCAGATAAAGGCCTTATTTCTGTGGTTATGCCCCTGGATCTGTGCTGCATTTGACACCATCTACCATCAGATCCTTCTACAGAGGCATTCTATATTAGGCAGATGTAATTGGCATCAAAGGAACTGCTTTGAGTTGGTTTAAGTCATATCTGTCTGTTAGATTTCAGTTTGGTTATGTTAACAATGTATCCTATTTGTGTACTAGGGTTCGGCATGGAGTTCCACAAGGCTCTGTGCTTGGACCGATTCTGTTCACCTGGTATATTCTTGACAGTATTATCAGGAAACACTCTATCCATTTTCATGGTCAAGCAGACGATATACAACTGTATCTATCAATGAAGCGTGATTAAACTAACCAACTAGCTTAACTCCAGGCTTGCCTTAGGGACATGAAAATGTGGATGACTTGTTATTTTCTGTAATTAAATCCATATAAAACAGAGGCTATTGTTGTTGGTCCTGAACACCTCAGAAATACTCTTTGTAATAATATGCTACTCTTGACGGCTTTACCTTGGCCTCTAGCACCACTGTAAAAAAATCTTGGTGTTATCCTTGATCAAGATATGTCATTCAACTCACACATAAGACGAATATCAAGAACGGCCAAACTCCACCTTCCACCACCTTCCACTTTCTTCCACCCTCCACCACAACATCGCCAAGATTAGGCACATGCTGTCTTTAAAAGATGCTGAAAAACAGGTTCATGCTTTTGTTACTTCCAGGCTGGATTACTGTAATTCTCTATCATCAGGCTGTAGCAATAAGTCACTAAGGTCTCTCCAGCTGGTTCAGAATGCTGCTGCACACATATTGACAGGAACTAAGAAAAGAGACCAAAGAGAGATCTCCTGTGCAAGCATCTCTGCACTGGCTGCCTATAAGATCGAGAACAGAGGTGAAAATCCTCCTCCTCTCCTACAAGGCTCTCAACGATCAGGCACCATTATATCTTAAGGAACTGATGGTGCCTGAACCAGAACCCTGCCATCCCAGAACGCAGGGCGACTTGAGATCCCTAGAATTAGTAGAAGTAGAGTGGGAGGCAGAGCCTTTAGCTATCAGGCTCCTCTCCCATGGAACCATCTTCCAGTTTCAGTCCGGGGGGTCAGACACCCTCATTATTAAGAGTTGTCTTAAAACTCTCCTTTTCAATAAAGCATTCAGTCAAACCTATTTATGCTTTTCTAGATTTAGATGGCTGAGGGATCTCTCATGGTACACCGAGCCTCCATCATTTCCTCCTCTCTCTCCTCTTTCTCTCCCTCTCACCTGTATACATCCATGCCTGATTCATTCATGTTACTAACTCAGCCTCCTCCCCGCAGTCTGTGTGTCTCGTGCTTGTCAATTGGCATATTGCAGCCGAAGTATGACCAGCAGTGTCTGATGCGCTGCCGTGATGACAGATTGCCAAAGATACTGCACGCTGTACTGCGTCTCCCTCTCCCTCTCTTCCTCTCTCCCTCCCTCACTCCGGCCAAGGCAGATGGCCGCCAAATGGCCGCCCTTGTCCAGCCTAGTCTGCCAGAGGTTTCTTTCCACTTAAGGGGAGTGTTTCCTTGCCACCGTCACCTAGTGCTTGCTAATGGGGGGAATGTGTTGGGTCTCTGTCTGTAACTTTATCTTTGAAATTGCCTTAAGATAACTTCTGTTATAATTTGGTGCTTGACAAATAAAATTGAGTTGAGTTGAATTGAACTGAATTGAATTGTGTTGTTTGGCTGCTTTAACATTCTGAGATGCCTCGGCAACATTCACTACAATAATCAAAACTTAGCATTGTAACTTTTTTCCGATTAGCTTGTTCACTTCTGCAGTTGTCGAGCCGCACTGCTACGGTATATTGCTCCTCTCTGCCATTTTACACCTGAGCTGTCTCTAACTGCACGGAGGTCAAGAAGAGAGAGAGAGAGAGAGAGAGAGAGAGAGAGAGAGACAGACAGACAGACGCTGGAGGAGATCCAGAGAAAAAACGTTGTCTTATATTCAGAACAATATGGTTTATACTGTATATATGTATGTGTGTGTGTGTGTGTGTGTGTGTGTGTGTGTGTGTGTGTACAAAACAATTACAGGGAACGTAAAAACAACACATCTAAGATTTCAATGAATGAAATATTCCACTTGGAAAACCTAATTTATCATATCGCGGAAAATGAAATGAAAATAAAAATGATCAAGGGATGTCGCTCCCAGACTAGAAAAACTGAGGGCCTCCGGTCAGAAACTTGTTTACTGCTTATGGTAGTCCATCGTATCTGATGATGACTTCTACTTCTTCTACTTATGGGTTTTGAGGTGACTGTAGAGTCCAATCCGTGCGCCACATTGTTTATTGCAGTGAGGGCATATGAAGTCAGTGTTCGTTGTGGCCTTGGCTGCAGTAGTTATCTTTCTCTTCTGGCGTTTCCTTACCCTCGCCTCGCTCCTCTCCTCTTCAAACTGCTGAAGTCCAGTATGACAAAGCTGCCCCCATAAAGTGCATTCCGAGGCAGTGCTTTCCAGCTGTGTGTGTTGAATTCCACACCTCTTCAGTGTCGTTTTATGCTGGCCCTTGTATCTCCGCTTCTGCCCTCCCGCTGATCGCTGGCCATCGTGTAGTTGACCATGCGGGAGTTGGCATGGAAGCCTGTCTTCTGGCATCCTGATGGTGTGGCCAACCCATCGCAGTTGGTGCTGAAGAAAAGTGGCCTCCATGCTCTTGGTGCTGGTTCTCTTCAGGATTTCTGTGTGTGATACACGGTTGCGCCAGGTCAGCCCAAGGATGCGCTGGAGACATTTGATGTGGAAGTTCTCCAGCTGGCGGATTTTGCGGCGGTACAGGATCCAGGGTTCACACCCATACAGAAGCGTGGAGACACAGATGGCTTGGTAGACCGCTACCTTGGTGTGAATGCTGAGATCTTTATTCACAAACACCCTCTTGCGCAGTCTACCAAAGGCGGCCATGGCAAACTTGCTTCTATTTAGGACATCGTTCTCCACGCTACAGGTGTCCGATAGGATACTCCCTAGATACCCTGCCAGGGGCTTGTCCTCTATGCTGAAGGTTGGTGATGGTGACGGAGTTGGAGGAGGGGAGTTTCACTGATAAAGCACCTCTGTCTTCTCTGTGTTTACAGTGAGACCAAGTCTGTTATTGGCCTTCACAGCAGCTGTTAGTGTTGTTTGAAGAGCCTCTGATGTATGTGCCTCAAAGGCACAGTCATCAGCATACTGCAGTTCCGCTATGTTCACAGATTTAACTTTGGTAGCAGCCTGCAGCCTCCTGATATTAAAAAGGCTCCCATCTAGTCTGTAATCGACAGACACACCACTGCTTCCTTCAAGCTCCTTGTGCAGTAGCCAGGTGACACTCAGGAGGAAGATGTTAAAGAGTACAGGTGCGAGTACACAACCCTGTCTGACACCTGTGCATACTCTGAAGGGCCTAGACTCCTGTCCTCCTGTTGTCACCTGAGCCATCATCCCCTCGTGAAAACTTTGCAGGATGTTCACAGACTTCTGCGGGCACCCCACCCTGAGAAGGACAGCCCAGAGCAAGTTCCTGTTGACTGTATCAAAGGCCTTAGATAGGTCCACGAAAGCCATGTAAAGATCTTGATGATGCTCTCTGCACTTTTCTTGGAGCTGATGAGATGTAAAAATCATGTCTACAGTGCTGCAATTCTTCCTGAAGCCGCACTGAGATTCAGGCAATAGATGTTCTGTTATGCTCTGTATGAGCCTGGACAGCATAACCTTGGCAAGGACCTAGCCAGCCACAGACAGGAGGGATACCCCCTGCTATTGCCACAGGCAGACTTCTCACCCTTCCCTTTATACAGTATATGGTTACAATGTTTGCGTCCCGCCATTGTTGGGGAACTACTCCATGCTTCCATACATCAGCAATGTAGCGGAAAATTGCTCTGGTACAGAGATAGCCTCCCTGTTTGAGGATCTCTGCTGGGATGCCATCGGGGCCAGGGGTCTTGTTCAGAGAAGGTAGGAGGAAGATCTAGTTCTTCAACGTTTCGGTGGATGGGGAGCTCCTCCAAGACTGCCATGTCAGGAGAGGCAGGTTGGTTCAGGAGCGCCTGGAAGTGTTCGGCCCATCTATCCACAATTTGCTCCTGGTCCTTAATGAGAGTGGAGCCGTCAGCAGACTTCACGGGTGACAGAGAAGAGTTCTTGGGGCCGTGGATGGTTTTTTCAGCATTGTAAAAGTTGTGCATGTCGTTTTTCACAGCAAACATCTCGATTTCTCTGGCCTTGCCCGTCCACCAGTCGTTTTTCAGCGTCCTTAAAACAGACTGCACCTCTTTCCTTGCTGCTCTCCAGTGCTGCTTTAGCTTGCTTGATGTGGGGTTGTTCATTACTGCGTTATGGGCCTTGTGCATGGATTCCAGAGTGGTTTTGATTTCTTCTGAGTTTTCATCAAACCAGTCCTGATGCCCTCTGCGACGGTTGCCAATCGACTCAGCTGCCGCCTCGTACAGCTTTGAGCTAAGACAGGCCCAGTTGCCATCAACACTGCCTTCAGGGCTCAGGACGGGGTCAATTTCCTGGAGCTTCTGAGCGATGGAGGATCGAAGGTTGTTCTGGGCCGCTTCAAGCCGGGCACAGTCCAACCGCTTCATGCCGGTTCTTCTGAGGCGAATAGGGTGTCGTACTGTCATTCGCAGCTTGGAGATGATCATGCGGTGATCAGTCCAGCAGTCAGCACCTCGCATTGCGCGTGTAATGTGCACGTCCTTGATATCCTTGCGCCTCACAATGACATAATCCAGCAGGTGCCATTTCTTGGATCGTGGGTGCATCCAGGAGACCTTGAATTTATTTTTCTGTTGGAAGATTGTGTTGGTGATTGTCAAGTCATGCTCTGCACAGAGACTGAGTAGCCTCATGCCATTGGCACTAACTTTCCCAATGCCATGCTTCCCTATCACACCATGCCATATAAGGTGATTTTTCCCCACCCTGGCATTAAAATCACCCAGCTGGAGGATTTTGTCATTGCTAGGGATACGCTGTAGGGCCTCATCTAATTCCTGGTAGAAGCGGTCCTTTGCCTCATTCTTGGATGGTAGTGTTGGTGCGTAAGCACTGAGAAGAATTGCATAATGATGTTTTGCCAGGGGGATACGGACAGACATAAGTCTTTCACTTATGCCGGTGGGTGTCTCAGTGAGTCTGGGCAACAGGCTGTTTTTTATGGCAAGACCGACACCATGTTGGTGTGGTCCGCCTGTGGGGTATCGCTTCCAGAAGAAAGTATAACCATTGCCTTCTTCAGTTAAGGATCCCTCATCCAGAAGTCTGGTCTCACTCAAGGCGGCGATGTCAATGTCGTAGCATCTGAGCTCTGCAGCAATAAGCGCAGTTCTTCTTTGCGGCCTGTCAGGGTTGCTGTCCAAGAGAGTTCTGATGTTCCATGTAGCCAAACTAATGGGAATGTTTCTTGTTTTTCGACCGCAGAAATAGAATGACCCGGTAGGTGCGGTATCCCACCCGGGAGTTGCAGAGTGGACAATGTTTAGGCCACCTTTTCTAGGCCTTCCCCCAATTTTGGGGTGAGCAGTGTGGCTCCTAAATAGGACTACTCAGGCATACAGGGGTCTGCCAAAATCAGCTGCCACTCAATCCCGGCTGATAGCGACCATGAATAGCCCTGTACCACTGACGTGCAGGACTCCAACTAGAGGCTCCCAGTACATTCTAACCTGCCTCCGTCATCAAATATCCTATCGCCGCCAGACTTTATCCGAAGAATCCATGGCTGTTCTGGATTCACCAAGGTTGGAGGTAGATACTTGTGCATTGATATGTTGATATTTAAGTGCTGCTTTTTGAGAGATGGAGCCTAGTGGCAAGGGGGAAACCCAGGACAACCAGCACCTCTTCACAGCTGCAGGAGGCTGCCGGAAACCCCAGTCTGTTGTGGCCCACCTACGTGTGCCTCCATCACGTTGCTTTTCTCTCAGGGTGTGCTCCCCTAGCCTTTGTCTCCCTGGACTTCCCCGCAAGGCAGCAGGTCGATCCCCTACCTTTTAGCCTGGAGTCGCAGGACTCCAGTTACCGTGTGTTGCCGCGAGGAGGCAAGGTGAGGGGTCTTGGTGAAGGAGAGGCTGTGTACTGACCTCGGAAGACTTACACACTTGGCTTCCTTTACCCAGACTGGGTTGGTCAGCGGCAGGGGCTAAGGGAGGGGGGTCACATGCATCTCTACACGCAACATCTCTCTAGCATGCTGCACTAGACGTAATCTACTAAGCATGAAAAGAGACACAGAAGGTTGGCACCTCTTCCCCATTGTATTTTATGTGAGCACTTACAAGTAACTGAGTGACAGCTAGGCTATACGTATCCTTAGATGTATCTCTAGATTTGACATCGACTGTTTTTACGTCGACAGCACCTTTGCATTGTACAATAATGTTCGGGCCCTTGTTGGCTTTCTCAAAAAGTGATGTTCATGTTTCCAACTCAGGAACATATTTTTCCGCGCCTCCGACATGCTGCTGAGTCTGACGCTGACTGAATGGCACATGACTAGAGACAGCCAATCAGAAGCGTCAGTCTCCAACATGCAGTTTTGGAAGGAGGATGTTGATATGAAAAAACAATTGGATGAATCTTTGTAATTTAATTACGTAATGTCGTTACATGTAATTCGTTACTCCCCAACACTGACAGTAACGGCCAATCAGAACTGAGCATTCACACAAGCCGTGTAATAAATATATATATATATATACATATATATATACAGTATATACCCTCTCAGGCATCATTGCGGATAAGATGAGTAGGCATATGGCTCAGTACAAGAGTGCAGCACAGAAAGGGATTGAACAGACAGACATCAATAAGACCTACCAATGGCTGGAAAAGGCTGGACTGGCAGACAGCACAGAGGCATAGATCATGGCAGCACAAGAACAGGCCCTGAGCACCAGAGCCATAGAGGCCAGGATCTACCATAGTAGATCAGACCCAAGGTGCAGACTGTGCAAAGATGCCCCTGAGACAGTCCAGCACATAGTGGCAGGGTGTAAGATGCTAGCTGGTAAAGCGCACATGGAGAGGCACAACCAAGTGGCTGGGAAAGTCTACAGAAACATCTGTACCCAGTATGGACTGTAAGTACCCAAGTCCCGATGGGCCGTACCACAGAAGGTGGTAGAGAACAACAGGGACAAGGTGCTGTGGGACTTCAGAATCCAGACTGACAAACAGGTCCTGGCTAACCAGCCGCACATTGTGGTGGTAGACAAAGAGCACAAGAGAGTGGTGGTGATAGATGTGGCAATACCAGCAGATGCCAACATCGGAAAGAAGGAGCTTGAAAAGATTGAGAAATACCAAGGGTTGAAAGAGCAGCTGGAGCAGCTTCTGTGGAAGGTAAAGGCTAGCATAGTCCCTGTGGTTGTAGGAGCACTTGGAGCAGTGCCCCCAAACTGGAAGAGTGGCTCCAGCAGATACCAGGGACACCATCCAACACCTCAGTCCAGAAGAGCACAGTCTTAGGGACAACTAAGATCCTGCTTAGAACCCTAAAACTCCCAGGCCTCTGGTAGAGGACCCGAGCTTGAGGTGAAAACTACCCCAGGTGGGGTGAGGGATAACATCTTTTTTCAATTCATTTCCTTTTTTTGTTTTTTCAATACATACTGGTAGAGTGGTGTGTTCTACAACGACGGGAGCATGTTCTAAAAATGTAGGGAATAATAACCACTGACATGAGAGCAGTCTTCACATCGTAGTGGACCTTCTACTCCTACTATTACGATTATCATCATTATCATTATTATTCATACTAAAAAGTGTTCTGCGCAGTTAAAGTTATTGAAGAAGTTTGCTTCAAACAAGTTATGTTGGCCCTCTTGCTACTCAGCGCCCATGAAGAAGCCCTTAAATCTAAAAAGGGTTTGTGACCCCTGAAGTTGATGATTGGAAGGACAGAGGTAGGTGTAGAGGGATGATCCACTGTCGCAATCCCAGAAGAACATACATTACTATCATATATGTCTGCACAAGCAGGCCCCAGTTTCCAGGCCCCAGTTTGCAGGCCCCAGTTTGCGAAAAAGTTCTGACACCCCGATTGTAAATGTTAAGTTATTTATGAAACAAGGACTATCACATTAACGTAATTGGACTATGACAAAACTGCACCCACGTGATGTTAAGTGAGATTTCCTGACTTCTCCATGTCATGCGTACGTGGTTGTCACTTTATTTTTCATTCATATTAATTCAATGTCTTCTTTAACGCTGAACAAAGCAACTTGGTTCGTGAACATATTTAACAAACTAAATAAATGGCATTATATCATTCAAGATTCAAAGCTTCATTGTAATGTGTATGATAAGGAAACAAGTTTTCCTGCATAACGAAATTCTGTTTTTGCCGTCATGCACCGGATGCTACAGGGAGAGAAATATAAAGCAAAGTATTCCTATTTATGTGAACTTCCTCACCATATATGGGCAATCAAAGTACAATCCATATACCAGTACTTGCATAGTGAGGGAGTTCTAGTGTCTGCACTCACTTTTGCAAAATCCTAGGAGAAGAGATTATGAAATATCTGTGAATTCTTTAGTCTTCATCAAATGCTTACAACCAGTCTGCTGCTGGCCAGCTGTGCATCACATTGTCCCCACTAGCAAGGCTGACTGAGGAAAAATCTGTGGTCTGTAGTCAAATAACAACAGTTTTTTTCTCTCTGCTTGTTCATCTATTCCTTAATTGATCAAGTAGTTTCTCCCATGAAGGACACAACTATTGCTCTTAACCTATTACCAAATTGCAGAGAGCAATTATCTATGGTGTTATTGAGGGAACAGAATGGGACTTACATTTCATTAGAGAGTGGATAGAGTGTACTCAGGAGAGCAATGGAGTGGGAGAGGAAAAACCGAAAGCCACATATTCTTGATGCCAACATCTGTAATTTTATTTGTTTTTAAAATTGGTTATTTAGTAGTTTGGCCTCTGTGCGTGTGCTGTTTATGCCTTGCTAGGCTGATTATTGTATACTAACCAGCTACTTATGTCACATTTTGAACTCACAGCAGTATCAGTGCAAAAACAGTGAATGATGATCGAAGTTATCTCCTTCATTTGTTTCTGCACTGTTCTATGGGCAGTTGGGGCTTTAAGTTAAATGGATCGAGACATCAATGAATTAATAAACTACCTACCTACCTACCTACCTACCTACCTGCCTACCTGCCTACCTACCTACCTGCCTACCTGCCTACCTGCCTACCTACCTTGTTACGTATCCACGACTGCTGGTTGGTCAAAATTGTGGGGGACAACAATAAAATCAAATGGTAAAGCATTTCATTCAATTGAATGATGACCAAATCTAAGCCTTAAGGAAAATAGGATTAATTTTATTAAATCATATATAACTGATGATAAAAAACTATAATTTTATACATCAGTGCTATGAAAATCAGGACTAGTGTGAGGAAAAAAGATAAGAGGCATTTCTAATCAGCGCCACTCAAAAAGCTGCTATGTGTTATGTGGTATTTGTAATGCCTGCCGGTTCCTCAACCAGGAATTCTATGGATTTGAGATAGGGAGTAGAAGTTGCATTCTACAAGGGTGGCCATGCCTTACCTTCTATAGGTGACGTTTTGAGGTGGCGACAGATGGCCTGCACATCTCCATAGGAATCTCGGATCTTGACCACAGCCTCGCCACTTCTAAGCTCCATAAGGCTCCTCAGCTCTGCCATACTCACACCAAAATTTCCATCGTGGTGTCCCTCGTTAACCGAATTCCTTGTGGAGTGGTCTGCTTTGATGCTTGCCATTTTCTCTCTTCTATGTTACAGCAAAGTTGTATGGTTTTCTTCGTAGTGCAGTCATCAGAAACAAAAACAAAGGAAAAAAATGTTAAAAACTGTTAGAAAACAATCCTCCCTGTAAAATATCCTATGATAATTATGATAGTCCACCCAAATTACCTTTTGAGAGGAATAGAGAAATGGGACGAGGAAACAATTAGCGAAAGAAACAATAAATATAAATAAATTCAGTAGATGAAAGAAATAAATCAATGACATGTGCACCGACGACCCCTGACCTGAGAATATAACTGTCAATGGACACCACTCATAAGTCTTGATCACTTGCTTTGTCTGTGATGCTGTCTTCATTTGCTTGTTCTTTAATCTTCTTTATTAATCCAACAATTTAACTATACATTTGAATTTTTTTATATCCTCATGGCAAGAATTGCGTCTGCCTTGAATGAGACCAGTGATTTCTCCTGCATGTACCTTTAAACAGCAAGCATAAAGTACAACCCAGTTCTTGTCTGAATAATTCACACAATATGGTGTGTTTCTCTCTTGATGCTTTTGTCAAGACCATAGTGTTAAAAGCAAATGGGGAGGGAGTCTGAAATGTCCACACACAGACATAAACCTGAACAGGAAAGAGTTTGCATTTTACATTTTTTTCATGCCTTGCGTAATAAATCAGTAAACTGTACATCCCTCTGCCTCGCGGAGAAAACATGTAAATGGAAACATTTTCTGAAAATGACCTGGCAGTAGATTGTAAAAGGGACTTAACTCACACATAATATGTGCAATTATGGTTGCATGTACAGAGAATTGTTAATTTCTTACTCCACATGCAGGGCCACATTGACTGCCATGACTCCTCCCATTACTAACAGTGCAGATGAGTACAAGTACTTGGTCTTTCACAATAACGATGAAGAAGTAAAAGAAAAAGTGCCAACGACTAATTTTTCCATGATTTTTCCATTTTAAAATTTATGTTCCAGAGAAAGCAGGGACTGGATTTTTTTTTGTCTGACTTCAAAGTTGATGATGATAAAAGTTGATGTTGAAAGTTAATGTTTCATACAGCAACTCCAACTGCGGAATAAGTGGCCTAAAAAGAACATCACATACAGTAGATTTTACTAATTCATGCACATTGGGACACGTTATTCTTTCAGTGGCCTTTTCCACAGCCAACAGACAAAACACAATTGGCTGTAAAAGGTTAATGTTGGATCCTGTGGTAATTTGACTGGCCACAAGATACCAGTTCACTGTCAGCTCATCACAGTGAAATAATGTCAATAAAATGGGATGGATTAATCTTGAATTACGAATATGGATTTTCCCCTGAGTGAGACCTGCAATACAATAGAAATCCTGTTGAAAACTATTTTTTGTGTGATGTCATCCTTTTTTTTTGCAGCCTTTGTCTCAGATCCAGACAGAAATATACAGCAATAGACCCACTTATGTCGGTGGTCCTTCAAACCACAAAGTTACTAATGCGCGTGACACAGCCTCACATCACATGAACATAGCACAACTAACTACAACACAACATAACTAACAGCACAACATAGCACAACTAACATAACACAACTCTGAATGAAGTTTGTTGCTATCAGTTTTGAGTAGCGAGGATTGGATGAGTAGTTGATTCATTTCTTCGTTTAGTGAAAACTGTGAATGCGCAAATGGAGAAATACAGTATTTGAATAACTTTAGGGCTGAGATTATACAGAATTTTCCAGACTATAAGTCACTCCAAAGTTTAAGTCGCACATGCCCGAAAAATGCGCAACAATGAAGAAAAATCACATGTAGAAGGAGTCCATGGGTACGTAATACCCGTCCTACGTCATTTTGGTGGTTACATAGCTGATGTTGGTGTTACGAATATTAGGATTTAACTGATAGAAAATACTGAAAAAAGTAAATAATACACAAATGATAATGAAAAGATAAATTAGCTGCAATCTAATATGAAATAACAAACATGTATAAAAAATAAGACATCTAAATGTCAGTGACCAACGTTATCATGACTGTAGATACCCACATGACAGATACTACTTGTGCACAGCTATGCAGATGAATACAGCGTCATGCGTCAGGAGTGTCAGTAACCGAGGAAGACAGCGTCACCTTCAGTCACTGGTTACTAAACTCAAGTGGAAATCATGAAATGTGAACAGCCCTAGGCTTGGTTTAACTTAAAAAAGTGAGTTCCAACTTCCATCGAAATTCGATTTCCGGCTCATCGTGAGAAGAGAACCGCGACACAAGTCGGGGACCCCCTGTTGGTTGCACCACACTACAAGCCGCATTTTTGGGGGAAAATGATTCAACAAACTCCGGGACCAAGAAAAGACATTTCATCTTGAAAGGCAAGTTACCATGACAATAGAATGCGGAAAAACAGGCTGAAAAGACGTACAACATGCTAGCGTAACGCTGGCGTAACGCATTGATGGTTAATCAGCTACATGAAGTATAGACAACAAACTGAGTACGTAGCTTGCATGTAACCACCCATCCATTTCCACTGCATATCTGGGGCCGGGTTGCAGAGGCAGCAGTCTCAGAAGGGGAACCCAGACTTCTCTTTCCTCGGTTACCTCCTCCAGCTCCTCCGGGAGGATCCCAAGGCATTCCCAGGCCAGCCAGGGGACATAGTCCCTCGAGCATATCCTGGGTCTTCCCAAGGGTCTCCTCCGAGCAGGACATGCCAGGAAGACATCCCTGGGAAGGCGTACAGGGGCAACTAGAAAAGATGTCAGAGCCACCTTAACTGGCTCCTCTCTATGCGGAGGAGTAGCGACTCTACTTTGAGCTCCTCCCGGCTGAGAGAACTCCAAACCCGATCTTGTAGGGTGCGTCCTGCAGAGAAAACTAATTTCAGCCGCTTGTGTCCGCGATCTTTTCCTTATGGTCATGACCCAAAGTTCATGACCATAGGTGAGTCAGAATGATCCTAAAAGCGAAGCTGTCAGGGCCCCTGTACGGCCTCTGGTGGGATCTTCCAAGTAAAAAAAGATGCATTTGTCTAACAAATGCTCGTTAGACAATAAACTGAACCACATACAACTCCTGAGAGCGACAAAGCAGACTGCGAGTGTTGTGTTTCACTACAGGTCAAATGTTCACATTTCACGTTCATGTTTACCATAAGCACATTTTCAAGCAACAGAGAGTGCAGCATATACAACATTTTTTTACATACACACTGTAGGGCTGGGCAAAAAATCGATTTAATCGATTTATCGAATTTGTAGCTACAAACGATTTATATTTTGCAAATTCGAGTTTTTCGACATTTTTCACGTTCTGTTTCTTGTGGGTTTCCGTGGCGCAATGTGTGCCAGCCCCCTCACACGCCCGAAACACAATTACAAACAACATGGCAGCGGCAGCATGTAAACAAGAGCTAATTCCAAAGAGAGATACAACTAATTCAATCATTTGGAACTGGTTAGGTTTTGATGTATCAGACGGACAACAGACGAAGCCTCGCTGTAAAACATATTCAAAGGCTGCTGCTACCGGAAGCAGCAGTACAACTAATCTGTTCCAGCACCTGAGGAATAAACATTCCGGAGAATGGGAGAAGTGTAACCAGCTACGAAACGAAGACGGCAGCTCTAGCACACTGGCTATAAAGCAAATGACACTTCCTGAGAGCTTTACAAACTGTGTGCCTTATGATAAGAATGGAGCGCGTTGGAAAGCGATTACAGAGGCCATCACGTCTGATATTGCCACAGACGTTGCCAGTTTATTATGTTGAAAAGCGAGGCTTTAATCACTTGTTGAAAGTTTTAGATGCAAGGTACGTTGTACCTAGTCGCAAGTATTTTGCCAACGTAGCTCTGCCTCACCTGTACACTGCCACTCGGCAAAAGATCCGTGCTGAGCAAGAAGAGGTGGCGTTTTACTCTGCCACCTCGGACATGTGGTCCAGCTGGATGATGCAGTCGTATATGAGTCTGACAGTCCATTGTATCAAACTTGAAATTGCTGAATCACAGAGCCTCATTTACTTCTTACTGTGGATTGTTTATATGCATCTTTACTCTGGGGACAACCACAGCAATAATGTTGCACTTTGACAATATGTCAGAAGTCTGCAGTTGTTTTTAAGTGCATTGGGAAAAACAATCGAAAATCGAATCAAAAATTGAATTATTCTTAAAAAAATCTGAGATTTTTTTTTTTTGAGGCCAAATCGCCTAGCCCTAACACACTGTTTTAAAGTACCTGAGGATCCAGGTCCCCCAGCCAAATAAGTCTGGGAGCTACTATCATTGCTTTGTGCCTCTCTGTGTCCATTGATATACTGTATGTAAGGTGTCCCACCATAGATGATAAAAACCGTAAAGTTAAGACTGTAGACCATGACATTTTTCTCACGCAGTGAACAATGCGGCATACGTACCGGTACAACTTATTTGTAGATTTTTACAAGCTAATGGCCTCTAGGGGGGCCAGTCCAGTAGGAAGCGTAAAAGTCAGACAGACGTGGGGTAGGTAGTTTGGATTTAGATTTTGCACTGTTATTTTGTGTGTCATGCACACACCCATGTCATGGAAAATAGAGAAACACACATGATGCAGCTTTTAAGGGAAAGGAAATCGATCTGGCCATCAAAGACCAAAAAAGTTTTTTTTTCATCAAGTTACAGACATGTCCAAACCAGTGGACAGCATGCACCTGAGTACTCAACATAAAACATTGTGAACTTACTGAAAAAGTGAATTCACTTGTGTTCTATTGTAAATACATACAGTAAGTCCCTCGTTTATCGTGGGGGATACGCTCTACAAAATAACCCGCAATAGATGAAATCCGCAAAGCTTTATTTTTTAAAATCATTATACATGTTTTAAGGCCATCAAACCTTTTCTCTGTCAGGCATTAAAATTTTTTGACATTTCTCACATTCACATTTTTCACATTCAAACACTCTCAAAGTTCAAATGTTCGCAGATTTAAAAAAAAGTATAATTCGACGATTTATTTATTCCATAATGGCGCCCAACAGCTGTGTAACTTCTAATTCCTTTAGCATGTCCAGAAGTCAAACTTTTTCTGCAATGGTTAGCATCTTTCTCTGTCTTTTGGGTGCGACCGCAGGTGCCTTTACCCTTGCAGTTCGTTTCATCGACATTATGGGGTTTTTTTGTGTGGAAAACTTACATACATACAGTACAGCACTTCAAAATCAACACTGCTAGCGATAGAACATTTATGTAAATGTGGCTTGCCGAACGCATCCTGTACTCCCTTAGCCAATCAGGCCGCCAAACAACACACGCGTTCATACTGTGCGTGGTGAAATGTTTTTTTTTTTTTTTTTAAATGGCATGCAAAATTACATCTGCGAAACAGCTAGGCCGCAAAGGTGAGCCGCATTATAGTGAGAGACGACTGATACGAACCCTTGTTCTCAGGTATCTCAGGATTTGCTCATATCTGTTTACAGACATGGCACTTGAAATAATTCCAAGACAAAGGCCATCCTCACTAGACCAGTACATTTGTGCCCTAGAATACCAAAGTCATGATCAGACTGATCCTAATTCCCTCTCTGGAGAACACACAAGTTAGTGTTGTACATTTTATCAATGTGATCTGCTTGAGACAGATGTCTGAAGAAATCTATCTCTTCCGTCCACATTCAGTTTCCACTCTCCTGGAGAAAAAGGCAAGTCTCATCAAAGTCACTGTCTTGGATTTTCCTGATATTGTTTTGGGTCGAGTATGGTCAGGTGCCATGTGCCCATCTTCCACAGCTCCCTGGTCATGCTGATAATCCTCTGCATCCTGCATCCTGACTATCTGTATCTCCATTGCTCCTATGTCTCTGTTCCTCTCTAGCAAACACTCATTATCACTATTGTCAGTACACTCATCATCACAGGAGCTTGAGGGAATTTCCTGGACTGTTCTATACGTTGCCTTATTCTTTGCTCCATTTGAAGTCTGCAGAATATGATAAAATATTTATTCCAATAACTCAAATTACAGTTGTGCACAAAAATACATACATTTAATAAGTAGCACAGAAATATAACACTGATTTAAACCAAAATAGTCACAACAGTGAGGCAATTGTGTGACGTGTTCAAAAATATACTGTGTGACGCATGATGTCCACCTAATTTGACACATGGTTAATCATAATCATTTTCTACAAATTGGACATCGAAATTTCATATTCAAAACAGATAATAGCCTTTCCTAGATGTCACTTGTGGGGCTATTCTAGTGTCTCAGGATTGACAGGGTATGTCAGCGTGGTCTGCATGGGTGGCTGTTTGTCGGCCGTCTTTGATTTGAATTAAATTTACTTACAGTTAAACCGACTGACCACTGAATTGACCTAAATGGACCACAGCAGCAGAGAGCACTCTACCACTCTACCGCTGCCTAGATTCGGGTGCGGCTTGTACATGTGCAAAATTTCTGTTCTTTTCAAATAAAGTCTGTAAAGCTCATGGTCTGGTGTGATCTACAGTTCAGAATTTACAGTGATACTGTTGTGCTAGATACTATAGATGTTTTCTTATTTTTCTGCAAAAGTTTGGTTTGTTTACAGCATGTTTTCTGTGTCGAATGTTAATAAAATGCACACTTCCTCAAAAGTAAATAATTATTGCAGAGAAACAAAACTGAGAAAATGTTGTCATTCATGTTATTACATGAAAATATATCTGGTTGGAAATATGGCTCTGAAACTAAAATCAGTTTGACACCAGTGCGCAACAAACCCATCAAGGTAAGTTTGTCAGAGCATCATCCCGTTTCATTCTTTCCCAAGTTTGCAAACAATCTTTTTGATTACACTCTCTCTTCAGCAGTACGATTTCTATGGTCTCATCAGAGGTAGGTATAATGCTTCAATGCAGTACAACCTATACTCCTAATGCACACTAATGTACTCTACGGTCCTTGTTCATCTCTGCGAAAACGGGCTCCATCTCCCTGGAGATAAATTGTTTTACAAAACCTGCATAGGAAATACTGAAATATTGCAAGTTGAGAAAAAGTGACAGAAGTTCTGTCACCAGTCGTAGCACCTTCATGATGAAATAGGATTAAATAAGATACGATGAGATAAGAGCCCTCCCATAGGCTCACCAGGAGGGGCCCTAAGGGGTCAATGTATTGTGGCCTGGGTGGCGGTCAGGGTTTGGGTTAGGGTGAGGTGCCTACTCCCTCACCCTACTCCCTGGAAAAGTGAGATGGCTCTTGGGACATCGAATGTCACCTTGCTGGGAGGGAGGACTGGTACCGCAGGTGGAGCATTCAAGGCTAGAGACAGTCGGGCTCACTTCTACCCACAGCCTGGGCTCTGGATCCCGACTCCTTGAGAGAGGCAGGACTCTCTTCCACTCTGGAGTTGGTTGTGGGGAGAGGCGGTGAGCTGGGGTGGGCTTACTTGTGGCCCCTCAGCTCTGCCGTCACATGTTGGAATTTTCCATGGTGAATCACAGCGTTGCGTGCCTGCACCCCGCGGCAGGGGACAGTTTCAGTTCACGGGTCTGTGTATTATCAGGAGTTGTGCGCAGTGAGCTTGTGACAGTATCAACTAGCTGGTCTATGATAGAGGGACCAAAACTATCGATTGACTCCATTGTTGGAATGAGACGGAATGCAGATGGAATGGCCACCTTAAATCTTGCCGCAGCACTGTCTGAAAAATATCTGGAGATGACTGTTTTGGTCAGAGATGTGTAATAGAGTACGAGGAATTCAAAGGTTACAAAAAAGTGGTCTGAAAGAACAGATTATGAGAGAGGACCACAAGGCTCTCAGTGAAAGTGCCATAATAGTGTGATTAAGGTGACGAGTGGGTTTACTGACAATTTCAGAGAAACCAGTAGAGTCCTGTGCTAAGGCTATCGGTGTCAACAACCACATGAACGTAAAATCTCCTACTATGTTCACCTTATGCAAGATGGCGACGCGTGCGGACGTAGCAGCTACTCTCTCTCCTGATAATGCGGTACTTTGATGTTTTTTACCCTGTCATTTGTCGCGTATGTGCTCGGGTTTGTTGCGTGTTTCAAGACAAACATACATCCGTGAGAAACGGCTTGAGATCGGCAGTACTGGATTTACGGATTCAATCCGGTGTTCGTTGAGAAGCTACAAGGCTTTGGATTACTCCAGCGATCTATCTCACCTGTGACCCCAATCTCTGCACCACACCCGCCAAGGACACGCTGCAAGCAGTGCGAAAGGAGGCAGAAGCGAGGCAAGTGAGAGGGTATTCAAGCTAGGCTAGCGCCTTGACCGGACAAGCCGGCTATACCATCTATCCTACTCACCAACAAATGCTCGTTAGACAATAAACTGAACCACATACAACTCCTGAGAGCGACAAAGCAGACCGCGAGTGTTGTGTTTTCGTTTTCACAGAATCACAGAAAACAATGGCAAAGATGCGTGGTGGGGATTACTACAAAGATGGCGGCGTGCACGGACGCGGCAGCTGGGTGCTCTTCGTTCTGGTGTTTTGTTTTGTCAATATTTTGTTAATGTACATCCACAAAACCAACATGGCGGCGCACACAGACGCAGCGGACCGATGCTCTTTTTTCCAGTGTTTTGTTTTGAAAATGCATGTTTCATTTTATTAATAGCACCTCAGCTCTGCCATCACGTGTTGGAGTTTTCCCCGGTGAACGAGAGGGTTGCGTCCCTGCACCTTCGGGCTGGGGACAGGTCTCTCACTGCTTGGGAATGTCTGGCGGAGCCCTCCGTCAGAGACACCTTCAACTCCCACCTGCAGGAGAGTTGTAAACAGATCCCGTGGGAGGCTGGGGAATGGACCATGTTTTCCACCTCCATAGTCAAAGCAGCAGTCCAAAGCTGTGGCCGTAAGGCTGTGGGTGCCTGTCGTAGCGGCAATCCCCAAACCCAGTGGTGGACACCGGAAGTAAGGTATGCCGTCAAGCTGAAGAAGGAGGCCTACAGGGCTCATTTGTCCTGTGGGTCTCCTGAGGTAGCTGTTGCGGAGGCAAAAACACGGGCCTGGGAGGAGTTTGGAGAGGCCACGGAGAGGCCATGGAGAAGGACTATCGGTCGGCCTCGAGAAAGTTCAGGCAAACCGTCCGGCGCCTCTGGAAGGGAAGGCAGTGCTCCACCAACACTGTCTACAGTGAAGGCGGGGAACTGCTGACCTCAACTGAGGATGTGTTCGGGCGGTGGCAGGAATACTTTGAGAAGCTCCTAAACCCTACTGACATGTCTTCCATAGAGGAGGTAGAGGCAGAGGACGCGGAAATGGACTCACTCATCACCCAAGCTGAACTCACTGCGGTAGTTAAAAAGCTACACGGTGGCGCGGGGGGTGGACAAGATCTGCCCCCAGTATCTCAAGTCTCTAGATGTTGCAGGGCTGTCATGGCTGGCACGCCTCTGCAACATCGCATGGCAGTCAGGGACAGTGCCCTTGGACTAGCAGACCGGGGTGGTAGTCTCTCTGTTTTAAGAAGGGGGACCAAAGGTTGTGTTCCAATTACAGAGGGATTTCACTCCTCAGCCTCCCCGGGAAAGTCTATGCCAGGGTGCTGGAGAGGAGAATCCGGCCGATAGTGGAAACTCAGATCCAGGAGGAACAGTGCGGGTACCGTCCTGGCCGTGGAACACTGGACCAACTCTACACTCTCCGCAGAGCACTGGAGGGATCATGGGAGTTTGCCCAACCAGTCCACGTGTGCTTTGTGGACTTGGAGAGGGCATTCGACCAGGTCCCTCACAGTGCTCTGTGGGGGGTGCTCCGGGAGTATGGAGTTCATGGCCCCTTATTACGGGCTGTGCGGTCTCTATACGACCGGAGCAGGAGTTTGGTCTGCATTGCCGGCAGTAAGTCAAATGTATTCCCAGTGCATGTTGGCCTCCGCCTGGGCTGCCCTTTGTCACCGGTCCTGTTCATTACTTATATGGACAGGATTTCTAGGCGCAGTCAGGGTCCGGAGGGGGTCCAGTTTGGGGACCACAGGATCTCATCGCTGCTTTTAGCAGACGATGTTGTCCTGTTGGCACCCTCAGACCAGGACCTCCAGCGTGCGCTGGGGCGGTTTGAAGCCGAGTGCGAGATGGCGGGGATGAAAATCAGCACCTCTAAAACTGGGGCCATGGTTCTTGACCGGAAAAGGGTGGTTAGCACCCTCCGGATCGGAGAGAAGATCCTGCCTCAAGTAGAGGAGTTTAAGTATCTTGGGGTCCTGTTCACGAGTGAGGGTGGAATAGAACGGGAGATTGACTGTGGACAGAATGTGGACTGCAATCAAGCTGGAGTAACATTTCAAGGCTGATCGGTGAACACAGGATGCACCTGAGCTCAATTTTGAGTTTTATAGCAAAAGGTGTGAATACTTATGTATATGCAACATTTGAGTGTCTTATTTTTGATGAATTTGCTAAATGTTTTATAAACGTTTTTCTCTCTATCAATTTATTAATTGATATATTTTTTTTATATAATCTATTAAATCCATTTGGAATAAGGCTGTAACATACAAAATGCGGAAAAAGGGAGGTGGTATGAATAATTTCCGGATGCACTGTAAACCAAGCCATGATGTCGAAAAAACTGTCTGTAGATCTCCGAAACAGGGTTGTACCGGGGCACAGATATGGGGAGGGTTACAGGAAAATGTCTGCAATGTTGAAGATCCCAAAAAGCACAATGGTCTCCACCATTCAGAAATGGAAGACATTTGGACCCACCAGGACTCTTCCTAGAGCTGGCCGTCCAACCAAAATGAACAAGCGGGGGAGAAGGGCCTTGGTCAGGAAGGTGACCAAGAACCCGATGGTTACTCTGACAAGAGCTCCAGCATTTGTCTGAGGAGATGTAAGAACCCTACGGAAGGACCACCATCTCTGCAGCACTCAACCAGTTTTATGGAAGCAGCATTTATGGAAGAGTGGCCACACAGAAGCCAGTCCTCAGTAAAAAGCATATGACCACACGCTTGGACTTTGCTTGAAGGAATCAGGAGTCTTTTATTGTCATTACAACAATTGAATTGTGTAATGATACTAAGGTGCTGCATTCCGGATGCGAGTAGTTCAAGTATTTGCATTTCTCCTGCAATGGGAACTGTAGAGTTCTTGCAATGAGAGGAGAGGGCTGCCAATAACCCTCTGGGCGGTCTGGATGACCCTCTGGAGTTCCTTTCTTCTGGAGAACCATGAATAAACGCAGTAGATGAGGATGTTCTCTACCGTGCAGCAATAGAAGGATTTTAGAAGTTTCTCTGAGATGTTATATCCCCTGAGAACAGTCTCTTCTGAGCCTTCTTCACCAGTCTAGTAGCGTGAGGTCCCCAGGTCAGATCCTCCCTGATGTTGACTCCCTGCAATCTGAAATCAAAGACCCTCTCCACACAGTTCCCATCAATCAGAAGAGGCATGATGTTGTGGGTCTTCCTCCTGAAATTAACAACAAGCTCCTTGGTTTTGTCCGCGTTCAGGAGAAAGTTGTTGTTTCGATACCATTGCGACTGCTGCTCCACTTCATCCCTGTAGACTGACTCATCATCTCCAGTGATAAGCCCCACTACTGTGGTGTCGTCAGCAAACTTGATGATAGTGTTGCTGTGATGGGTGGAGGTGCAGTCATGGGAGTAGAGGGTGTAGAGTAGGGGGCTCAGCACACAGCCCTGAGGTGAGACTGGCAGATGGCTGTGGAGAGATGCCGGCCTTCTCTGACCCTCTGGGTTCGCTGGGAGGAAGTCCTTGACCCAAAGGCAGGTGGAGTACAGGAGACCTGCGTCCAATAGTTTGGACACAAGCTTGTGGGGGAGGATGGTATTGAAGGCAGAGCTGAAGTCTATGAATAGCAGCCTTACATAGCTCCCCTGCTGTTCCAGATGAAAAAGAACAGCATGGAGAGCCGTTACCACTGCGTCTTCAGCAGACCTGTTTGCTCTGTAGGCAAACTGGTGTGGATCAAACGTGGACGGGATGAATGACCTGATGTGCTTTTTCACAAGCTTCTCAAAGCACTTCATCGCTATAGGGGTCAGTGTAACTGGTCTGAAGTCATTAAGACTGCCAGGAGATCGTTTTTTGGGCAGAGGCACAACAGTGCCCCTACCTGAGCTGCCACCTTAACGTGGGTTTGAGTGCCCGAATGACCCTGAGAGCTATGCTGTCAGGGGCCCCTCTAGGGCCTCCTGGTAGTGTCTCCCACGGACAAAAGGTCTCAAGTGACGGGTCAGACTAAGAGCAGCTCTAGACCCCATATGAAGAGAAAACAACGAAGGAAGTTCATATCGCCCGGATTGGTGTCACCAGGGCGAAACCCTGGAGTCAGGCCCAGGGTTGGGGTTCCCCAGCGGGCACCTGGTGGCTGAGCCTCTGCCCACGGGGCTCGGCTGGGCGCAGCCCGAAAAGGCGACGTGGGCCTACCCTCCAGTGGACCCACCACCTGCAGGAGGCGCCGTAAGGGGTCGGTGCTTTGTGTTATGGGTGGTGATCAAAGGGGACCCAAACGTCAGACAGGTCAGCTGGCTTTTGGAACATGGAATGTCACTACACAGGGGTGGGGGAGCCCATATTGGTGCAGGAGGTGGAGCGTTTCCGACTAGACATAGTCGGCTCACCTCTACCACAGCCTGGGCTCTGGATCCCAACTTCTCGAGAGAGGCTGGACTCTCTTCGACTCTAATGTTGCCAATGGGGAGAGGCGGCGAGCAGGAGTGGGCTTATCAATAGCCCCTCAGCTCTGCCGTCACAGAGTTTTCACCGGTGAACGAGAGGGTTGCGTCCCTGCGTCTTTGGGCCGAGGACGGGTCTCTCACTGTTGTATCGGCACATGTGACAAACAGCAGAGTACCCAGCCTTCTTGGAGGTCCTCCGGGGGGTTACTGGATCGTACCCCACCTAGGGACTGCATTGCTCTACTGGGTTACATCAACGCCCACGTAGACAATGACAGTAGTGCCTGGAGGGGTGTGATTGGGAAACCGGCCTCCCTGATTGTTCGAACGTAAGGGTGTCCATCTATGCACTTGGCACCAGGACACCCTAGGCCAGAGGTCAATGATCAATTTTGTAATTGTGTCATCTGACCTCTGGCCACATGTTTTGGACACTCAGGTGAATAAAGGGGCAGAGCTGTCAACCGATCACCACCTGGTTGGTTGGATCCTCCTGCGAGGGAGGAAGCCGATCAGTCGTGGCAGGCCCAAACGTATTGTGAGGGTCTGCGGAAAACGTCTGGCGGAACCCTCCATCAGAGAGATCTTCAACTCCCACCAGCGGAGAACTTTAAACAGATCCCGAGAGAGGCCGGGGACATAGAGTCCAAGTGGACCATGTTTTCCACCTCGATTGTCGAAGCAGCAATCCAAAGCTGTGGCCGTAAGGCTGCGGGGTGCCTGTCATGGCTGCAATCCTCGGACCCGGTGGTGGATACCATAAGGATACCACCGTAAGCTGGAGACCTACAAGGCTCATCTGGCCTGTGGGTCTCCTGAGGCAGCTGACAGGTACCGTCAGGCCAAGCGTGCGGCAGCCCAGGCCAGCAAAAACTCAGGCCTAGGAAGAGTTTGGAGAGGCCATGGAGAGGGACTATCGGTCGGCCTCGAGAAAGTTCTAGGAAACCTTCCAGCGCCTCAGAAGGGGGAAGCAGTGCCCTAACAACACTGTTTACAGTGGAGGCGGGGAGCTGCTGACCTAATCTGAGGATGTGGTCGGGCGGTGGCAGGAATACTTCGAGGATCTCCTCAACCCCACTGACATGTCTTCCATAGGCGGAGGTCCCAGAAGTGAACTCACTCATCACCCAAGCTGAAGTCATTGAGGTAGTTTAGAAGCTCAACGGTGGCAAGGCGCCGGGGGTGGACGAGATCCACCCTGAATACCTCAAGTCTCTAGATGCTGCAGGCTGTCATGGCTGACACGCCTCTGCAACATCACATGACATGGTGCATGGAAAGTGCCCCTGGACTGGCAGACCGGGGTGGTGGTCCCTCTGTTTAAGAAGGGGGACCGGAGGGAGTGTTCCAATTGCAGAGGGATTACACTCCTCAGCCTCCCTGGGAAAGCCTATTCCAGGGTGCAGGAGAGGAGAATCCAGCCGATAGTGGAAACTCAGATCCAGGAGGAACAATGGTTCCATCCTGGCTGTGGAACACTGGACCAACTCTATACTCTCCGCAGAGCACTGGAGGGATCATGGGAGTTTGCCCAACCAGTCCACATGTGCTTTGTGGACTTGGAGAAGGCAATCGACCAGGTCCCTCGCGGGGCTCTGTGGAGGGTGCTATAGTAGTATAGAGTTCGTGGCCCCTTATAATGAGCTGTGCGGTCTCTATACAACCAGGGCAGGAGCTTGATCCGCATTGCCGGCAGTAAGTCAGACGTATTCCCAGTACATGTTGGCCTCCGGCAGGGCTGCCCTTTGTCACCTGTCCTGTTCATTATTTATATGGACAGGATTTCGAGGCGCAGACAGGGTCCGGAGAGGGTCCAGTTTGAGGACCACAGGATCTCATCGCTGCTTTTAGCAGATGATGTTGTCCTGTTGGCATCCTCAGACCAGCACGTCCGGCATGTGCTGGGACGGTTTGAAGCCCACTGTGACAGTCGATTTACCAGTCTGTCGTGGTGAAGAAGGAGGTGAGCCGGAGGGCAGAGCTCTCGATTTCGGTCAGTCCATGTTCCTACACTCACTTATGGTCATGAACTTTGGGTCATGACCGAAAGGACAAGATCCCTGGTACAAGCGGCCGAAATTAGTACCCTCTGCAGGGTGGCGGGACTCACTCTACATGATAGGGTGAGGAGTTCTGTCACCCGGGAGGAGCTCAAAGTAGAGCCGCTCCTCCTCCACACCGAGAGGAGCCAGTTGAGGTGGCTCGGGCATCATTTCCGGATGCCTCCTAGACGCCTTCCCAGGGAGGTATTCCAGGCATGTCCAACTGGAAAGAGGACGGGAGGAAGACCAAGGACGCGCTGGAGGGACTATGTCTCCCAGCTGGCCTGGGAAGGCCACAGGGTCCTCTCAGAGGAGCTGGAGGAGGTGTCTGGGGAGAGGGAAGTCTAGGCTGCTGAGGCTTCTGAGACTACTGCCCCCGCAACCCAGCCCCGCATAAGCAGCAGAAGATGGATGGATGGATGGATGGCACAATGCTTTAGACAAGACAGACATGACTTCAGACAGGGTGGGACCGTGGACTAGCGCTGACTGGTTAAAGATCCTGGTCAGAACTCAAGCAAGCTGATCGGCACAGTCCTTAAACACACGTCCAGGAATGCCATCGGGTCCTGCTGTCTTGCGAGAATTAATGGCCTGCAGTGTGCTTCTCACCTCTTGCTCCTCTACCCTGAAACTGAGGTTGTTGGTCATATGATGGGCTCTGAAGATTCCACTTTGAACCTGGCAAAGTGGTGATTGAGATCCTCTGCCAGGGCTGCATCGCCTCCCACAGCACCAGGTTTGGTCCTATAGTCGGTGATGTGCTGGACATGCAACCATACCTGCCTGTTGTTGCTGCTCTCCAGGTGGTCCTCTATCTTTTTTTTGTACTCCAACTTGGCCTCTTGGATGCCCCGTTTCAGGTTGGCGTGAGCCCTGCTGTAGAGGGCAACGTCGCCAGACCTGAAAGCTGTGCTCCTCTCCTTTGGCTGCTTCCGGACCTTGGTCATCCAGGGCTTCTGATTGGGGAAGACTCTGATCTGTTTTC
The DNA here is from genome assembly GCA_900312935.1 of Carapus acus. Lineage (NCBI taxonomy): Eukaryota > Metazoa > Chordata > Actinopteri > Ophidiiformes > Carapidae > Carapus > Carapus acus. Next base: position 18,536 of record OMPJ01015112.1, on the reverse strand, counting down.
TTACTGTGACAGTGTCTGTGCAGTGCTTGATGTAGCACAGAGCACTGTCAGCAAAAACCTCCAGGTCTGGGTGTTCAAAAATGCCCTAATCAGTCTTCCTAGGGCAGTCCTCTAGTTGCTGAGAGGCTCCCTCCGGCTAAGTGCAGACTGTCGTTGTTATAATGGGTGTTGTTTTCCTGAGTGGAATATAAACCCGGATGAGAAATAATGATGTGTGGTTGGACTGGCCCAGGTGAGCAATAGGTTTTGTCCTGTTGCCCTGGTCAATGTTGGTGAAGACCTTATCCAATGTGTTTGCTCCCCTAGTAGCACACTTAACATGTTGGTGAAACTTCGGAAGCGCTGGTTTTAAGTCCACATGATTAAAGTCCCAAGCAACAATGTGCACAGCGTCGGGGTGCTTGTTTAGCTGGGCGCTAATGGTGTAATGTAAAAGTCCGACTGCCGTGTTTGCGTTCGCGTCTGGTGCTATCAGCAGTGATCATGACCACGTCAAACTCTCTAGGGAGGGTCTGCATTTAACAGTCACATACTCCAAATCCGGGGAGCAGTGACTGTCTCCTTTGTTCTTACCAGAGTCGCCGATCCTGTCGTGGCGCTGTGTCGAATAGCCCATTAGCTTGATAGCTGAGTCCGGTATCAATGAGTTTAGCCAGGATTCTGTTGTTATAAGAACGCAACTACTTTTGATGGTGGTGTCAGTTGCTTTCTGAAGGCACCTGAAGGACTCACAGACCAGGAGAAACAAAATTCTCTGGTCTGATGAAACGAAGATGGAACTCGTTGGCCTGAATGGCAAGCGTCATGTCTGAAGGAAACGAGGCACCACTAACCACCTGGCCAATACCATTCCTACAGTGAAGCATGGTGGTGGCAGTATCATGCTATGGGCATGTTTTACAGTGGCAGGAACAAGGAGACTTGTCAGGATAAAGGGAAAAATTAATGCAGCTACGTACATCGACATCCTTGATGAAAATCTGCTCCAGAGTCCTCGACACCTTAGCTTGGGGTGACGCTTCATCTTCCAGCATGACAATGACCCCTAGCACACGGTCAAAAAGACAAAGGAGTGGCTTCAGGACAAACCTCTGAATGTCCTTGAGTGGCCCAGCCAGAGCACAGACTTGACCCCGATTGAATATCTTTGGAGAGACCTGAAAGTAGCTGTGCACCGACGCTGCCCATCCAAACTCACTGAGCTTCAAAGGATGTGCAAGGAAGAATGGGAGAAACTCCCCAAATCCAGGTGTGCCAAGCTTGTTGCATCATACACAAGAAGACTGGAGCCTGTAATCTCTGCCAAAGGTGCTTTGAACAAGTATTGAGTAAAGGGTATGAATGCTTACACACGTGAACACAAATGTTGGTAAACCCTCTCTTAATGAAAGAAAAACTCACAATGGACACTGAAATCATTTGAAACTGACAAAAGTAATAATCAACAAAAATGTATTCAGCAGACATTGCTTTAAAATTGTGGTTCAACGGAATCATTTCAGAAAAAACTAATGAAACAGGGCTGGATAAAAATTATGGTACCCTTAAGTCAGGGGTCGGGAACATATGGCTCCC
>OMPJ01015112.1:0-16938 GCA_900312935.1 Carapus acus | reverse complement strand
GAGCCATATGTGGCTCTTTTGGTGATTGCATCTGGCTCGCAGATAAAAAAGACAATATTCTCACTTGTTTTAATCTGTCCATCGATTGTTCACCGCTCATGTCCTCCTCCAATCCATCTGTAGAAGGATTTCCGTCATTTGGAAAAAGAAGAGTAAAAAAAAAAAAAAAAAAGAGTCCAAAAAAAGTTGACACAGATTTTGTCGTGGCTTTGACTATCCAATGAGACTGTTAGTTGTTAAACTGACGCTGATGTAAACCAATCAAACTAGCTAGAACCTTGGTATTAGCCAATCAGGTTGGCCTGCCCCTCGGGTGAGAATCAGGTGAGAAAGTGTTTTAGCGACTGGAGGGAATAGTTGCATGAGTGCAATCAACAGAGACGTAAAGTGTCTTCTAGCAACTGAAAATGGATAGATGCGCGACACCTCTGGTCATTAATGGCTTCCTCATATTGTAATGAAAGTTAAACGTTAATCTCCATGTTACCACAGCTAAGTCTCCCTCTCCCCCACTCCAGATAGAGACGCTGACCTAACTTTTTATGCCAATTGTGATTGGTCTTTTATCTCAAACATCAAGACTGATTGGTTGGTTAATTGATTTTTTTTACTTTTTTTTGCTTTAATTCCTGTGTTTAGGGCTGCAGGAGCAATTGTCCATTATTTTAATGGGATGACATAGCCTATGTTGTCTTATCCTATTCACATATAGATGAATTCAGTCTTGGAATATATCATATGGCTCTCACTGCAATTAATTTCCAAACATTTTGCTTTTATGGCTCTCTGAGTAAAAAATGTTCCCGACCCCTGCTTTAATCTAATTTTTTGTTGCACAACCTTTTGAGGCGATCACTGAAATCAAACAATTTTTGTAACCTTCAATGAGACTTCTGCACCTGTCAACAGGTATTTTGGCCCACTCCTCATGAGCAAACTGCTGCAGTTGTATCAGGTTTGAAGGATGTCCTCTCCAGACAGCATGTTTCAGCTCCTTTCACAGATATTAAATGGGATTTCGATCAGGGCTCATGGAGGGCCACTTCAGAATAGTCCAATGTCTTGCTCGTAGCCAATCTTGGGTGTTTTTGGCTGTGTGTTTTGTGTTATTATCCTGTTGGAAAACCCATTACCTGCGACTGAGACCAAGCTTTCTGACACTAGGCAGCACATCACGAGCCAGAATGCCTTGATAGTCTTGAAATTTCATTGTACCATGCACGGATTCAAGACACCATGTGCCAGATGTAGCAACACAGGCCAAGAACGCTTCATTTTTAAGTCTGTGAACATAGAGCTGATGTGCCTTACCAAAAAGCCCCAGTTTTGTCTCATCTATGGAAAGGACATTCTCCCAGAAGCTTCGTAGCTTGTCAATATGCATCGTGGCAAATTCCAGTCTCGCTTTTTTGTGATTTGTTTTCAACTGTAGTGTCCTCCTTGGTCGTCTCCCATGAAGTCCACTTTGGCTCAAATAACGACAGATGGTGCGATTTGAAACTGATATGCCTTGATCTACGAGTTCAGCTTTAATCTCTTTAGAGTTGCTCTGGGCTTTTTGGTTACCATACGCATCATCAGTCTCTTCATTTTGTCATCAATTTTCCTCCTGCGGCCACGTCCAGGAAGGTTGGCTATAGTCCCATGGACCTTAAACTTCTGAATAACATGTGCAACTGTGGTCACAGGATCATCAAGCTGATTGGAGACGATCTTACAACCTTTACCTTTGAAATGCTTGTCTATAATATTCTTTCTAATCTCCTGAGGCAACTTTCTCCTTCTCTTCCTGTAGTCTATATGTGTCAAACTCGAGGCCCGCGGGCCACATCCAAACGTGTCCCGCATCCATCAAGTCTAGCTCCTGTTGCTGCAAGTTACTGCGAAGCTAGCTCCTCACGATGCCAAAGAGAAAAGTTGATTCTGAAAACAGAGCCTTTCAAAAACGATGGGAGGCTGAGTATACAGTATATTTACTGACATTGCCGGTGAACCCATTTGTCTCATTTGTGGAGCTAATGTGGCTGTACTTAAAGAATTCAATCTAAGACAGCACTATGAGACAAAACATCTGGATAACCTGAAAGACCTGAATGCAAAGCAGAAGATGCAGAAAGTAGAAGAGTTAAAGAGGAATCTGAAAATTCAATCAACTTTTTTTACCCATGCAAAATCACAAAGTGAAGCTGCTGTGAAAGCAAGTCTTATCATGGCAGAGGATATCGCCAAAGCAGGCCGGCCATTTACCAAGGGAGAATTTCTGATGAGCTGCATGATCAAGGTGTGAGACGTCTTGTGTCCAGACAAACAGCACATGCTGGCAAATATAAGCCGGAGTAGAAATAAAGTTGCTAATCGAGTTTGTGAGATGGCCACTGATTTAAGAAAACAGTTGAGTAAAAGAAGCAAAGACTTCGTTGCATACTGTCTTGCTATGGATGAAAGTACTGACATGGCTGATACTGCACAGCTTGCCATCTTCATCCACGGGATGGACTCCAATTTAACCTTTACAGGAATCAGGAAACATTTATTGTCATTACAGCAATGAATTGTATAACGAAACTAAGGTGCCGGCATTCCGGTGGAATATTCGAGGAGAGGAAATATTGGACATTAAATAGATGCACTGGACAACAACTGGAAAAGACATTTTTGAAAACGAATGTCAAAGTGTAACCGAAATGAAATTGCCCTGGGACAAACTTATTGGACTTACAACTGATGGAGCACCGGCTATGTGCGGCGAAAAAAGTGGACTGGTGGGAAGGACACTGACAAGTATGACGCAGTGAAGGAATTTCAAGTAAAGCTGCTTTTATGGGAGGCATTAATGCAGCAGTGCAACTTGCCACACTTTCCCTGTTGCCAAGTAGTGCTTAACCAAGTAGGCACAACGGTATTCCCAAATACACACTTTGCTGATAAACTGAGCGCACTGCGCACTGAATTCGCCAAGCACTTTGGTGACTTTGAAGAACAAGAACAGAATCTTAAATTGCTTCGCAACCCATTTACCGTTGACGTGGGAACTGCATCTGTGCACATTCAGATGGAGCTGAGTGAGCTGCAGTGTAATGGGATACTCAAGGCAAAATACGACACTACAGGGCCCGCACAGTTTATTCACTCCATTCCCGCAGAAAGGCCCAAGCTCCACTTACATGTGGCTCGAACTTTGTGCATGTTCGGTAGCACATACAGTATCTGTGTGAGAAGCTCTTCTCAGTGATGAAAACAAACAAAACAGCACACAGGAGTTGTCTCACTGATGAGCACGTGATGAGCTTTGATAAAATAGCATAAGAGCAAAGAAAATGGAACGTTCTGATTTCTTATTTGTTTTTGCTGAAAAGCACAAATTGTATTAATATTTCCAGGTTTCCTTTTGTTTTGTAGCCTGTTCATATTTTCACTTTGTATAATTTTGACAGGAGAATTTTTTTATGGAAAGTAAAATCTTTTGGAATATTTAGAATTTGAGTTTTTTGTGTATAAAATGACACTAAAGCAAAGAAATTCAAATGTTTTGATTTGTTATTTTAACGTTTACTTAAAGCAAAAGCACCGTCACAATTTTCATTTATTTTTTCTGGGCGTTTTTTGCAGCATGTTCACTTTTCTAACTGGTATAATTTTGACAGGATATTTTCTATGCAGAGCAAGATATGATGTTTTATTGAATTTCTTATATGTTCAAGTTTATTTTCCAGAATAAATTCCTGCCTGTTTTTATTCATACTTATGTTAAAAAAAAATCATCAAGTTTTAGTGTGTTCAATAGATGTTTTTTTCGTTCGGCCTGAGACCTCAAGTGTGTTTTGTATTTTGACCCCCTGTGCAATTGAGTTTGACAACCCTGACTGATTACAACTTTGAAGACACCTGTGATGCAAATTATAGGACACACCTTAGTTTAACATGTCCCTATGGTCAAATTGTTTTCAATCTTTTCTGGGGGTACCATCATTACTGTCCAGTCCTGTTTCATTAGTTTGTTTCTCTGCTCTTGAATTGTGGTTCAACACAATCATTTCAAAGTCTGATTTTCATTGGTTAATTTTCAGTAAATTTCCGTTAATTATTCCTTTTGTCTGTTTCAAGTTATTTCAGTGTCCATTGTGGGTTTTTCTTTCATTTAGAGAGGGGCACCAGCAATTCTGTCCACGTGTGTATGTATATGTAACATTTGATTTATTTTTAATAAATTTGCAAAATGTTCGTAAAAAGTTTTTCACTTTGTCATTGTGGGATATTTTGTGCAGAATTTTTGAGTTGAAAAAAGGTATTCAGTCCATTTTGGAATAACGCTGTAACATAACAAAATGTGGAAAAAGTGAAGTGGTATGAATACTTTCCGGATGCACTGTATATAGGATCTGACAATAAAGTTGACTTTGACTTATCTGTCCTGATAACTAGGGAACTCACTTGGAAACTCAGAGTACGCGCCCGGAGGCCGGGACACAATGATGCACAGGATTGGTTTACACGCTTTGCATGTTGCTTCTGAGAGGCTTTCAAAAGAGTTATGACGCGCTTTGTGACCAGGGTTGGTAGGAGGCTTGAGTTAAAGATGGATGCAACCCCACCTGCTCGGCCAGTCTCTTGGAGGATGTGGGTATTACTGTGACTAGGAGGGGTAGCTTCATTTAGGCTGATGTACTCACTGGGAGGCATCCAGGTTTCAGTCAGACATAATATGTCAAAGTGGCGTTCAGATACTAATTATTGACCAATATGGCATGTTGTACGGAGGAAGTTTCGTTAGGAGGTATGATTAGGTTCCTATGCGTGACTCCTCTTTTCTTTGTTTTCAGCGTAGAAGATTTCACCGGACAGGGGACTGACACAGTTTCGATTTTTTGGGGGGGTTTTGGGTAGGTAACTGCTCTAATGGAGGCACACAGAGGCATGTGAGACTGTAACTCTGCTTTGTGGTCTCAACTCTGGATTGCCATGAGTTTGTAAATTTGTCCACGTTTTTGAAATAAGAGCTACACCATCCAGAAAGGGATGTATGCCGTCTCCCCTCAGGCCAGCTTTTCCAAAGTGTGCCAGTTGTCAATGGAGCCTACGTCATTTACTGGATACCATGTCGACAGCCAGCGGTTAAATGACGATATGCAGCTGAACATTACGATTTGGAAGAGGCCCAGAGAAAATTACTTGATCCGACATTGTTTTTGCATTTTTACATACTGACTACATCAAAATTTTTATGACCACTGACTGGCACAATCGGGTGTCATTATCGCCATTAAAGTCTTAAAAACTAGTCAATATTGCTTGCTTTGGCCCCTGGGATACATTTGACTATGGTCCCTGGTGTTGCTACCTTTATGCTTCTCATCATGGAGCAGCCAACAGCATTGCCAACTGCTAACAGTTGGTTTGATAGTTGTTTTGATTATCGGAGTTGGTTTATAAGCGGGCGCGTAGCTGAGTGGGGAAAATCTATTGGAAAATTCAATTGGCTGGTGAGCCACGGGCTTTGGTTTAGAACAAGGCCAGTTTCGGACAGTCACCCAGCCGACTTGTCTTCCTGACTGTTCGGGAGCTGCCGGGGCTACATGGGGTGTAACAGAAGCCAAACTGCAACAGATCGCGTCAGCTGCTATGGGAGGGGCTGGTTTACTATATAATCTGACTGCTGATTATCAGTTGAGTGGAGCCAAATATCTACCTCACTTAGCCTCGTCTCTACCATTACAAATAAACCACATTTGTTACATGTAAAATTGTCATTAAAGGAGGCTGAGGAGTACCTTGACATTTGATACACTGAGCAAGACAGAGCGAGAACAGCGTAGGAGGGCAGAGAGAGAGAGGTCATCACTAATTAAGTTAGTTAGTTAGAAGGTAGTTAGCAGAAAGAAATGATCTTCCAGCTGAGAGCTACAAACTCTACAGACTCTGTGGCAAATTTCCCTCTATAGAAAAGTGAAAAAAACCCTTGCGCTGCTTTGTCGGCTTTACCAGCTCAGAGCACTCCGAATCAGCTGCTACTTCCCCTGCTACTGGAGGAAACACACTTCGGGCATTCTGTGTAGGACTAGATCAGTATCAGCCAGTTGGTCTGAGATCTGTGAAGTTCTTTGAGTGACTGGTGTTGAACTATCCGATAAAAACATAGGACTGCCTCCCCCTGCATTTTACCTGCATTACATCCTGTGCTATATCCTGTGTCCGCTTGACTCTCCGGGGCACCGGTGTCAAACTCAAGGCCCACAGGCCAAATGTGGCCGGCTGCATCATTTTGTCGGGCCCACAAGTGCTTGGACGACACAAGTGCTTTTTGTCCTCTGGAGAGGGAATATGTTTTTGGTCCGTATCCCTGAAGCCATGCATGCCACCGTGTTGATTCCTGTTTGCCCTCACAGAGGACTTTTCAATAATGGGGATGCAGTCTTGACAGAATTTTCTTCCCGGTTCGGTTTAGGGTCAGGATTGGGTTCGGGTTAGAGTTCCTACGGAGGAGTATTAACTCTCTCTCAGGAATATTCCTTGCCCCAAAAACTAAGGTTCAAAAGAGTTCAGTTGTAAATGTACAACCCTTAAGGTGGTCAGACTTCATAGGTAAATGTACAACTTTAAATGTGTTTATGTGTTAATACTTGGGGTTAGGACTAGGATATACTGTAAAAAAAGAAAAGAAAAAGTAAAAAACATGTTTTGAGATTTCTTGTTTTTATACTAAGGTTTTGTCAAAAAGTCTTATCTGGTGTTAGAAAAAGAAAATTCACAAACTTTTTTTTTCTCTGGGTCTGTGGAGGATACAACTCCCCTTCATTTTAACATGCATTGACTTGCAAACTACCTTGCCGAAAATGCGCCTGGATTATGTGACTGGTACACTGAGGAAACTTTGCTCTGACTAGGTACACACTTTATAAAGCAGCAGTTTGTCAAGAAACAGCAACGTGGACCAAGTGAAGGATTCAGGTTGTTGACTTGTTGATTGATTATTGAATAATTAATCAAGGTGTCTTTTCCTCATAAAATACAAGGATGTGTGATACAATAATAGAGAAGACTGGACATATTTTTACACCTATGCAAATGGAATATTTAAAAGTTGACCAAGTAAAAATTGTTAATACTAGATTTTTTCTGAATAAGAAGTTACATTTTTCATTAAATTACATAGGAAATTTTTACAAATTGCCATTGATGTGGCCCTCAGTGAAAATTAGTTTGACACCCCTGTTCTGGGGATTAATGTGAGGATTCTGCTCGCAGATCAGTTCGCTTTTAACACAATCATACACATGAAGTGAATTTACAGTGGGAAAGGCTAATCCACTGATGGGCTGAAGCTTAACCAAATCAATGTGAGATCATACACAGTGAGCTCAAGTACAGGAGGTGAAGGTGAGGAGAGTGTCAGACAAGATCATTACTTTGAAATCTTGAGGGGCTAATGGTGGATGTTGTTGTATGAATGCCTCACAAGGTGATGTTAAAAGAGAAAAGGAAATTCTGAAAAAAAAATCTAGGGGTTGCTGGAGAGATGGGGTGGTGAAGAGAGGACTTTGGGACAGATGTTAAGAATCTGCAAATGGAAATGGAAGAAGTCAACATACACTGCATTTCAGGAATAGCAAAGGGAGACTTTTAGAGAGGGGAAAAGTGTACACAGGTAGATTACATCCAGAACTAAAGACACAACCTGAAAAAGGTGAGAGATGGTAGTCCAGGGGAGAGTGTATAAAGGCTGCCATACCTGCCCATAGTAGCCAGAAGAAGGAAGTGAATGAAGCAGTGAGACAACAGCTGGAAAGGGAAGTTGATTATGGAGAGGGAATGTGCTGGTGGGCTTACAGAGTGTGCAAAGAAGATAGAGGGGACATTTTGAGGAGAGGTCGAGGAGCTCAATGTTTCATGGTACAGATTCATAGTGGGCACACAAAAATTGTCCCCACACGTTTGACATAATTACTAAAGATTTTTTTGTTTGAATTAACTACCCAGCATGTCCTCTAGTTTAGGGTTTTTTTTTCTTCCACTGGAAAGCATAGAAATCACCTTGTCCTTGGACCTTCAGTAGATATTATCAAACTTTGTGAACTGTGGCAGCATTGGTAATCTCCACTCTGGATCTGATATTTCTCTCCTGGCTGACCAACCAAGATGAATGTCTGTTCATCTCTTAGGGACATTGATTGTGGTTAATAGCCTGTGATTTTGTGGCCTCCAACTAGTGCTGTGTTGGGAGTCATACTTGCCTCTGAGACACTTTGCTTCACCTCATCCTCTTGTCATTACGGATCTTTGGGTGTGCTGTTAGAAAGGCAATGGAGTCGGGTGCACATGCCTATTCTGAATACGTGCACACTGAGCTTTCAGACATTGACCAAATAGAACAACGCCCAACTACCACTGCAAATATTGCATTCCTGGACTCCACATAGAACAATCCATAAACAAATAAACCCTTCTCATGGTGCAGTCTTCATGAATCCCCTTAGGTAGTAACAAACGCTGCCACGGCGATGTTGCCACTCATTGAAGCAAAGAGACCACCATCTCCTACCTGGGAAAAACCAAAAACTAAAGGAAAGCACTTCACAGAGTGAACATGAAGAGAATGTTCCAGAAATTACTTCTCATTTCAAACTTTATACAACAGCTACCAAACAAATGTCAGATACAAAATATACATTACTGAATCAAAATATATGAGACAGGAATCACATACAACTGGTCTGTTAGCACTGACGGGTAAGATGGAGTGCGCAGGCAGGAAAACAAGCGCATTTCTCAGAACAAGCACATTGCACACAGACTGCTCCTCCATATCTCACGGACCTCTTTCAACTTCAACATACCCAACTGCGTCTCTCAATATATGTCAATATTTTTGGTCATGGAGAGCTACCTAGCTTGTGTCACTCCCACATTTGCCACTATGACAACATTCATACAGCTGGTTTTGAATGCTCAATTGCTGTTTTTCTTTTTTTCGCTGAATCTAAAAGTTGTTGTTTACACTTGTGAATGTGAAGAGTCACAGCTGTGACTTGACCAGCTTGGGGGGGAGGAGGAGCTGATGCGTGGCCTGTTATGCATGCCCCCATGCTGTGAAGACGTCACACAAGTTGTCTTTACGAGAGTAAGTGTGAACTGTCTTTTTCTTTTATCAGTTGTCTGTAGTCTTGCCACATCACGCCTCCCATTGTCCGTTTCAGTGACGTGAAACTGAGAGAAATGTGACTTAGTCATTCACACTGTGTTCGCTTTGAAAAATATTTGTCACATATTTTATATAGGACCGCATATGAAAATAGTCTGGGTTACACATGTTCAGACTGCCACAAACAAAAGTCAGATATGATTCGCATGTGGGTAATCATGTTAGCAACTTGTTTGCAGAATGAACATAGCAATGATAGCCTCCAAACAATGAAATTCCCATGTTTGTAATCAATTTCTCCAACAGAGCTCTCTGTTAAGCATTACAGAGCACCTTTCACCAAATCCAACTCACTCGGAGACATATTTTACCCTTGTGCTGTCATTCTGATGAATTGCTTATGATTAAAGTGGACTAAATCTATGTGCAACCTCAGCTTTTTTTTTACCATGGATAATTACACTTTCTTTCACCTTTGTATCTCGGATGTTCTTTGCACAAACAGCATCATTGCTGCAGTATTACACTGACATGCCATTGCCTCCCTGCCTCCATCCTCCCTTCACATTCTAACTAAAACACTTGGCTTGTACATTCACAGCAAAGAGAAACTAGAGTGAAATTCCTTGTTTGTTCACTCAACATTTTGCATGGCCAAATACTAGATTTTCACAAGGCACTCCTTATAGTTGTCGAAATGGTGCCAGACTTAATAAATTGACATTGGCATTTTATTTTTCCACTTCGATTGTTTTCTTCTTTAATAACCATCAGTGCAGCTGTACTTGGACGTTGACGTCAACAAGAGGAACTCCTTTGATTATGCAGACTTTTCCTGCACAAAGAATTTGTAGGCAGTAAAAAAAATCTGACTCTGACAGTGAGGTACAGTGCGAGGAAACAACAACACAAGCCTTGCTACCGCTTTCGCTCCCGAAACAATTTGTAGAACACATATCAATTCCACTGTGTTCCTATTTTCCCCACTGTTATGACATGCTGCAAAATTCATGAACATTAGAGAACAGATACCAGTTAAGTGGTTTGTGAATTTGAAAATATGTGTTTGGTGCTCTTTCCTGTATTTGATAACACTACAATATGATACCACATTGTTTTAAGCACATGCCTAGGCTCCTCTGCTTGAACACATACAGTGATGATGGGGAGACAAACTAAGCAATAAAAATGATGATACAAAAGAACAGGAACTAAATTACACAATGATCATACACAAATTACTAAATTAGAGATCTGCTTGGCCTCTGTGAAAAAGTGGATAGCACATAATTTCTTGCTTTTAAACTTGAATAAAACTGAGATGCTGGTTGTTGGTCCTGCTGGACACAGATACCAGTTTGATCAAATAACAATAACTCTCAGCAACTGTGTGATCTCAAAAAGTGTGGCTACCAAAAATCCTACTCTCTCTTTTGAAAAGTACAATAAGGAAGCCACAAAGACTGCCTTCTTTCATTTACGTAACATAGCCAGAATTCGGTCATTTTTATCCATGGCTGATGCAGAGACTCTAATTCATGCATCTGTTTCATCCAGACTGGATAACTGTAATGTTCTGTTCTCAGATCTGCCTCGCGCTAGTACTTAAAGTCTTCAGATGGTTCAGAACGCTGCAGCTAGAATCTTAACTAAAACAAGAACATTTGAACATATTACACCAATCCTGGCGTCCCTTCATTGGCTTCCTATCCATGTTACATCAGACTTTAAGGTGATTCTGCTGACCAATAAAATTCCAATTGGACATGCTCCAGTGTACCTCAGTGACCTCATTAGACCTTATATTCCGGCTCGAGCTCTCCGTTCTCAAAATGCAGGGCTACTACATGTACCTAAGGACAAAAAGAAGTCTGCAGGTGGTAGCGCCTTTTCCTATCGGGCCCCGTACTTGTGGAATTACCTCTCTGCTGACATCAGATCTTCCGAGTCTGTTGAAACCTTTAAATCAAAACTAAAAACTTATCTTTTTAGCTGAACTTACAATCGGCTTACTGAATTTGACTTTTTATGTACCATTTACAGCATGGTGGGTCGGTTTCTGTCTCAATAGGCTTACCAACTACTATTCTGCCGACGAGGATTTATTCAGATTATTATTTACTGTTACTGTTCATTACAATTGCTCAATCCTTGCTTCTCTCCACAAGCTCATGAGCATCCGAGCTGTGTGCCCCTCTTTCTTCTTCTCTCTCTCTCTCTCTCTCTGTCTTAGGCATCCCCAGCTGCATCATCACCCATCTTTGACATGCTCCGCCCCCCCACCTATCGCTGCCAATTCCGGAGTCTGTAGTCGATGTGATGGTGGTCATGGCTCTGGTCTGGCCTTCTTTCGGTGGCATTCTGGAGGCTGCTTGGCGCTCTCTTCAATACAATCTTTTATATATTTTAAGACTACTTTATCTTTGCTATTTTGTGATTACTGTTGTATATTGTCTTTGTTTCTGTACACAACATCTATTGCATGTCTGTCTGTCCTGGGAGGTTTCCTCCTTTTTCTCCCGGTTAAAGGGGTTTTGGTGGAGTTTTTCCTTATTCAATGCAAGGGTCTAAGGACAAAGGATGTTGTATTGCTGTACAGACTGTAAAGCCCTCTGAGGCAAATTGTAACTTGTGAGATTGAGCTATACAAATAGAAAGTGACTTGACTTGACATTAAAAAGAATATTTTATTTCAATATGGGGGAAAGACTCTCCCATTGCAATCTTGATTCAATTAGTCTATTGTCAAAAGCTTCGTGACTGCACAAAGTTTTACAGTTGTATCACGTGAACATCCTTCTAGAGGAGGCTATCTTTTGCACATAGCAAGAGTGTGCTGCCACCCAAGAAGTTGATGGGAAATAAACCATTATAAAATTGTAAAAGATGTTCAGCTTTATTTCTAGGTCAAGTATATTGCCACTGTTAAGTCCAAGTCAATGTTTGACTCCTCCGAATAACAGTTCTGGCTGTCAGGTGTGAAAGCACCTCAATCTGTTAAAGCCTTAGATCAATATTAATGTGATGATTAACACAAAGTCTTTTTAACATCCATTTGTAGCCAAACCAAACATTAGAAAATACTGCATCTGCAGTTCACTGACATTTTGCGGGATGAAGTTTGTTTTGACAACATTTCAACCTGGCTTTCTCTAACTTTCAAACTTAGCTAGAGAAAGGATCGCTACAAGGTCACAGCATAGAGCAAATAATTATCAAACTTAAGGCAAATAGATTGCAGCAGGCTTACATATCTAATCATTGCAACAGCTTTGAAAAGGTTACCCAGATATCAACATTAAAAACTAAGATGTGATCTGTCTGTCCGTCCATCCTGATTATACTCAAGTACTGAAGCATATTTCTAATGTTCTTTGAATTCTTGGTGAAGTTTTATCGTAGCTCTGTCCTTCTAGCTGCTCAGGGTTAGATAACCAGGATCAATGGACCAGTAATGTAGCTACCTACCTTACATGATTAATGACATGTTTGGACTTATGATTGATGTTTAAATATGATACAGAGCACTGTACTGCTTTCTTTGATCACTGATGATCAGTGTGGTCAACGAGGTCATTCAATATAGGGATTCTGTCTTCAACTCAGACAGGAAGCATAACTAAATCAGAAACGATTTCTGTCCATGTTAAATCTAAACAAATAAATCTGGTTTTCATTGTTTCATTGTTTACATTGTTTCATCCTACTAATTGAAATTCTCATTATTTCATCAACTGCGAGTATTGAATTTAAAAAAAAAATCCAATGCTAATGCCCTGGTTTAGGGTTTCCCCTAGATGTCCTTACACAATGTTGATTGCCGTAATGACAGTTAAAGCCTCCTAATTCCTGATTTAGGGTGAAACCCCTATATTTAGAGGTCACCAGCGCTTTTCGCTCCTTACTCTCCCTCTCAATGACAACAAGGCCAGGACACACCCAGGCGAGGGAGAAACAGCAGGACTAGAGTCGCTCACTCGTCCATTGGAACCGATTGGGAATTGCAACAACGGCCAGGGCAGTTCCAACATTCTTGCAGCACCCGTCACTCTGACTAGAGTACACCACGGGAAACCACTCAGACAAGCTCAACCAGCTCACATGGGCGCTGAGACAACACAGGAAAAAGCTGGATTGTCAAGCCATGCCATCTGGGTCATCACGGTTTTTAACAAATCTGTACACGGAATGCTACCATTGCTGCTTGTCTGTTTCCTCTGAAACAGGTAGCAAATCTCGGCGAGAATCACGGCCTGCTTTCCATCAATACTTGTCGAAATACTTGTCAATACCCATTGGAAAACACGATCATATTGCGAGCCTGACCGAACTGTTGACTAGTGTCTGCAAAGAACACGTCTGGCGACACGTTTCAATTCGGATGGACCCTGGTTCAACAATCATGCCTAGTTATGATTTCCTGTCGGCGTTTAACTTTCTACGTGGATACCCACCCATAATAAGCGCACAATGCCGGATAGAACCGCGGAACATGTTGAGGAGATGTTGGCTGATGGAAATTAATGTCTCGCTGTACAGGTTGAGATCATAAGAAGGGGTTTATTAGGAAAACTGGGGGCGTCTATAGCCAGACTCTCAGCGACAGCTGCTTCACAACGCTAGAATGGTCATTGGCACAGCTGTGCTAACTACCTACCTCACCGAACATGAAGAAAATACTGAAATACAACAACCTTTGTAATCGCACTTAAAGGCTGAACTAATACGAAATTGTTGCACGGTGGGCTAAAATTGGACGTCAGGTTGCCAGAGCAAGAACAGTTCGTGTAGATACCCGGATGCTGAGCCGACGAGACAACTGGACCGAAGAAAACACTTCAAATTCACTTTACTTTTTACGTGAAGCAAAATTCGAGACCCTTTCCCGTGTTTCGGTAGAAAAGGGCATTACCTACACTCGGCATCCGCTCTCAAATGACGTCCGTGGTGTTGCTGTTTACAGAGGTTTGTCCATTTCCCAGAAAGGATTCAGGCTTACAACCGCAACAGCCGGACTGCTCAGCGGGCGGGGATCCGTCAGAAAACACGGCGCTCGGGCTCCCTCCTTCTCTCTGAACGTTGCCTCAAAGCCAGAACGCAGCAACTGTTGCAGTGGCAGGAGAGGAGGGAAGACGGTGTAAACTACAATAGAAAGAATACCAATTAGCCGTTTTGTTTTCAGCTGGACAAAGGAATAAATATATCACATATATCCGATATGATATGACAAAAATATGGAGTGTCGGGTGGTAATACCATGGATGGCTGCTGCGTGCACAAAAGCAGCCCGCAAGATGAAATGGGGACATATCCGATCTGGATTGGATGTGGTTAGGACTTAATAAATGATCTGTTGTAAATAGAGTGGGAGTATGTATGTAATGGAGTATGTATTCCATCACTAATGCGAATGCATGTATGTGTGTAATTAAATGAACTACACCCACTCAAAGCACGTGTTTGTGCAGTATAGACGTGTTTGTGCAGTATAGACTCTTACAGTGACTTACAGTGACTGGAAGGATATATTGGTATTGGAGCCCAAGTCATAAAATCACCACGACTATCAGACCTCTCTGATCTTTTCTCTTTCAACCCAGCAACAACAAAGACAGCATCATGTGACAAACATCAGCCTTCAAACAGCACTAAACAATTGGATTACCGTGATGTTGTGCTGAAATTGAATGATCAAAGTGAGGATGTCACAACAATCTTGATTTTGAAAATTAAGAATTCGTAGTGACAAGTATAGCTAAGAAAAGAGACCACATCTCCCCAGTGTTAGCCTCTCTGCACTGGCTCCCTATAAAATCGAGAATAGAATTTAAAATCCTTCACCTCACTCACAAGGCGCTCAATAATCAGACACCATTATACTTTAAAGAGCTGATTGTGCCTTATCATCCAACCAGGGCTCTGTGGTCTGAAAACGCAGGGTTACTGGTGACTCCTAAAATAAGTAAGAGTAGAGAAGGGGGCAGGGCCGTTAGCTATGAGGCTCCTGTCCTGTGGAACCTTCTTACAGCTGCAGTCTGGTGGTGGATATCCTCACTATATTTAAGAGTGGGCTAAATACATCTCAATAAAGCTTATATTTAGATAGATAGGTTTAGATAGGTTTTCTCTCCTCCTCCTCTTCCACAATCTCTTCTCCCTCAGGGCCTCACTTGCACCCTTACGACTCAATTCAATTCAATTTAATTTAAAGCTTTATTGTCATATGTACAGTATGGAAACAAGCTTCCCTGCATAATGAAATTCTTACTTTGCCGCCCTGCTCCAGATGCCACCCGTAAGCAACACAGAAACTAAAATAATAAGATAGAGATAATGTTTTTTTTTTTTTTAAACGCGGTGTCCAGGTGCAGAGCGATCAAATACGTGCGCCTCGATGGTCACTATGCTTACCTGCGTCCATGTCTCATAAACCATGATACTAATTGGGCCTCTTCCCCAGAGTTTTGTCATGTGCTTTATTAAACGACAGCCAGCAATTAGAACACCACCAGTAATGATGGACCTCCAAACATCTGGGTCCTACTCCTACTGCTTTGCATCCCTGTGCATCCCCACACCTGTTTCTTTCTCTCTTTGTCTCTCTCCCCCTCCCTCTCTCTTTCAGTCCAACCGGTCGTGGCAGTTGGCCGCCCACCTGCAGCTTGTCGTGCATGAGGTTTCTTTCATTTAATGGAAGTTTTTCCTCGCCACTGCTGCTAATGGGGGATATGTTGGGTCATTGTGTGTCCATCCCACAGACCTTGACTGTTAACATGTTGAGGAGCACTACCTGCTTCATTTTGTAAAGCGTCTTGAGATAACGTCTGTTGTGATTTGGCGGAATACAAATTCAATTTACTTGACTTAATATTTTGGGCTAAATGCAAATCTAAAACTGAGATTAGGAGAAGCAAACATAGCAACAATTTTGAGGTAATCAGGCTGCAAAATGTGCCATGTCATTAATAACATGGCTGCCTTAAATCAAATCAGATTGCCATCTTTTGCTAGGACCTTTCATGTTACAAATCTTGCACAAATTGGCATCATTATTGGGATGTTAGTGATTAGATGAAGTAAAATCTGAAATTTTGACCAGCCAAGTAATGTCATTCACAGTGTAGTCAATAAGTTAGAAGTGAGTGATGTGTTTTTTCCAACAAAATTAGATGGTGGCTTGGGACTGGGTGAAAAGCGATCCTGCTGGAGTAAGGCAGCCTCTCTAGAGCGTTGGAAGATGGTTGTGGCCGAAGTCCGCCGACAGGAGGAGTCAAGCAGGTGTGCCAAGGCTGTGTCGCAGGTAAAACAGGGCCAGTGGATGAGATGGGAGAGTGTGGAGAAACGAACCATCAGCTGGAAGGACATGTGGGAGATGGAGGCAAGTAGGATAAGTTTCCTCATCCGCTCCACCTATGATGTTCTTCCTTCTCCTACAAATCTCAACCAATGGGTGGGTGAAGATCCATCATGCCCCCTGTGTTCAACACGAGCTACACTCAGTCACATCCTTGTTGGGTGCAAAGTGAGCCTCTCCCAAGGACGATACACCTGAAGACACAACCAGGTTCTTAAGTGCCTGGCCGCAACTCTGGAAAGCAGAAGAACCACCATCAATGCCTTGCCGCCCAGAGTAACCAACTCGGCTAACTCAATTGCGTTTGTTCGAGAAGGGAAACGAGGTCAGCGGAAGTTTCCACAAAAGGCCAGACTGGGTGAACTAGAGTCAGCCAGAGACTGGCAGATGCTGGTGGATTTGGGGATACAGCTCACAGTTCCACCAGAAATAGTCATCACCAACCTAA
>OMPJ01015111.1:0-38235 GCA_900312935.1 Carapus acus | reverse complement strand
CGCTGCGTCAGTTGTTTGCTGGCATACGTGGGAGAGGATGGGTCGGTGCCATGACGGCATCTGCTCCCCTTTCACAACTGTTATATTTCTTTCATGTGTACACACTCACGGTGGTGACAGATGCCTTTCGGGGCCACTGCTACTGTAGCTTTCTCAATGGTTACTCTCAGCCGCCAGCGTCCCCGCTGTGGAGACAAGGGGGGTCTGTTCACTGACCTGGGCAGACAGTAACTAAAAACAAAAAATGGAGAAGACATACTGTGAAATTGAAAATAAGATGTGCTAACACATGGGCTCTGACAGACTTGTTGTGTAATAACTTTCATATTCTTACTTTGTCCAGAGAAACAAACCCTAAGCAATTGACTTTCCATAATTTTTATCTTTCTACATCTTGTTTAGTACACTCGCTTTGCTAACATTTGGTTAGTCATCATCAACAAATGACCATGTAGACATGTGTCAAACTCAAGGTTTGGGGGCCAAATCCGGCCCTCTGCACCAGTGTATGTGGCCCACAAACGCTACAATTCATATCTGGCCCTTGAGTGCCACCACCAATGCTACTGTGGCCCTCGGTGAAAATGAATTTGACACCCCTGTTTGTTAACTCTGTGGATATACAGCCATTAAATTCATGTTGCACTTGTGATTTAGTATTCTCAGACCTAATGTGCTCCTGTCAGGCCCAAACTTACAAACCTGCTCTACCCTCTGTGCTCCTGCTCCCTTCATCTGTCCCTCTTTCCCACTGAAAGGAAATAAGAACAAGTCTGGCATTTTATCAGCTCAAAGACACATTTTGAGCTTCATTTAAAAAAAGAGCCTTGGCATCTGTATTACTCAAAGTACACAGTGCAGAGGCACGCACGCACACACACTCCCCAAAATAGAAACTAGTATGTCCTGTTCCTGCGCAGAGCTTCAGGTTGGAGGAACCTCTTACTTCCAGACCCTCCGCGCCTGAGCTCAAAACCCACAACATCTCAGTCATCGCTCATCTTAGGTTCCACTCGAGTGCAAATGCTCATATTTTCTTCACATGTCTGTCAGGTGCTTGATGGTTGCAGTGACGCCTGGGCTGGTGTGAGTGGGGCTGCTGACACACGGTGGACAGGGAACTCTGCCTTGTTGTGGCTGCGGTTTGCTCCAGGGACAAATGAAGGTGGACACGAGCACATGTGGTCATTCCACATTTTCGATCTGTCGCTCCCAGAACTCCATTCGCTAACTCAACTAATGCCGCGTCCTCGCATAGGAGCACTGAGGTGCTATTTATTTAGGAAATGAGGGGGCTGAGTAAACCCCGGCGGAGTTGAGAGGGCAGTGTGAGTGCGTAGATTGAACACTTTCACGACTTCAGCGAATCCTCAGCTGATGCCAAATGAGTGAAACATGTCACCTTGCAGCAAAGTGTGATTTCACACACATGCATTGTTGTCGGTATGACGGCACACTAAGTAACCAATTAGCCGATGGTAGACTCAGCAGACGGGAAGGCAACGCAAGTGTGAGGTCATCCAGAGCCTATATGGAAACACACACACACACCGAGTGGTGCAAGTCAGGCGAGGTGAAACCTTCACATGAGCCCATCGTCTACTAAATGTGAGCGGTACTCTCAGATAAATGACCTCTCCTTCAGGACATTTCATGCTTTTCCCCCCACGTTTTTGCATTGGCCCTCCCCGTCTCAGAGGAAATGGCTCACTGCGGTGGCACAAAGGCCCACCACATCATAAAGTCGGGAGGAAATGGGCAAAAGAAAGGGAGAGAAAGCAGGGAGGACCGGTGGAGAAAGCAAAGAGGATGGGTGTGAAAACAGCGGAGGAGGAAGGGTTTATGGCTCCATGTTAATTGAAGCGATTTAAAAAAGAATCTGGGATACCTGCAGGGCTGAAAGAGACAGGACAGGCCAGAACCAAGGGAAGAGGGATGAACCCCTGTAAAACAGATGCTCCTCACTTCTGCTGAAGGAGCCTCCAAACAAAGCCGGTGGAGAGGTCAGGAGAAAACCAGATGAAAAACATTAGCACACGGAAAGGTCAGGAGAGGACCAAGTGAGAAGCTGACCATCAAGGGTGAGGAACACACGCACATCTCAAGCTTAAACCTTGTTTACATCCAGGTTGTCTGGTGGTATGAAGTCCTTTTTATGTACAGTACATATGAAACAACCCCCTCCTGTGCGGTTATTTCTAAATGTCATGATAAAGAAATGTTTTGTAGCATCGAAGATGAACTGCAGCTGCGAGGAGATGGAAATAATTTGTTCTCTGTTTGTCCATCTTGTGGCGCTCTCCTCAGAGCCACAGCTTAGCCATTTTTAGGCCAGACTAGACCGTCTATCTGTAGGTTTTGTTCTTTGAGCCTCCCGCTGGCGACTGAGCCTTAAGACAAAGCCCAGTTTACACTAATGGCCCACTAGGCCTTTTGCTACAGAAACAAATAGCAGTGGGGGGACAGTCAATAGAATTTAACATTTTGACATTTTTCCTCTAGCTCTCAAAACCAATATTGACCCAGCTCCCCTGCATGCCTCTCTTTAGTCCTGGACCTTGGCATACAAATCTGGCCAATGCAGTCAGAACCGCAGGCAGCCAGTCACGGGACGAGGCCAACAATAGCCCGCCCAGGATGGTGCTCTCCCGCTGGGCGGGCAGAGTGGCCACTGTCCCTGGTCTCAAGCTGGTCCACAGAGGCCCGATACATGAAAGAACCCACGCTACCCCACCTGCTTTAATGATTCCGTGTGAGAGGACCAATTGTGTCTGTGCCGCAAACCCTGCTGGTGAGTGAGGTGGACAAGTGGAAGGGACAGTGGGGGCACTCGCATGTGCAGAACAACCACATAGCGAGCCGCTCCTTCTCAAAGGCCAGATTACAATCAATTAGAGTTTAATGAGTGGGAAGCTGGACTTGTAACCTGTTGCCGCAGGGTAGTTGTTTGGAAAGTTCCCAGTTGGTGGACACGTCAATAACGTGAAATAGCTCCAGATTGAAAGTAACCAGCAGGGGGGAAGCTCTTACGTTTGCGGCGGCGGCAGTGGCGGCCAGCGTCTGAGTCACTCGACCCTTGCTAGACCGCGTCTTTGAGCGATGAGGAAGGTACGGCAACGCAGCGTTTGACTCGGCCACAGGAGATCCGTTACTGTGATGGATTCCTCCTCTCCAAAATCTGGAGGGGTTGAAAAGACTGATGGAGGCGGTGTGTGTGTGACACGGGAGCTCAAACAGAGAGAGCAAACAAGCAAACAGTGGAACCATAAGTCTACGGGCATACATATACAAAGCAATTACGCTGACAGGCTGTCCTCTACTCTGTGTGTGTGTGTCTGCATATGTGTCTGCCACACTAAAGAGGGCCGTCATCTGCTCCTGGAGAAAGGGCAGAGAGTATGAGAATGTTGCCGCCCGGCAGGGGGGCTCGTCCCCAGGCCGCCCTCACCTGTGGAGCCTCTCTCTCCACGCGGAGGAGGTTCTTCTCATGGCAGGTTGGCTCACGGCGGGGGGCTCAGAGATCATATAAGAGAAGGTGAAACAGCAGGCAGGAGATCAGTATTATGGCCCGGGGTAAACCAGGAGAGTTTGAGGGATGGGCGCAAGTGAAAGCAGAGCTGTCGGGAAAGTGCCCCCTCAGCCCCACCCAACAGTTGCTGCACTTTCCTGTTTGGAGAGTCGTAAAGTTTCTCCTGGTGGAGGCGCGGAAGGGGAAGAAGTTTGGACCAAGTGTAAACTTTTGCATCTCTGTCTTAGAGAGTGTTGGTGTACCATTTCATGCTAACAGATGCATACATGCATATATAGTGTGTTAAGTTATGTATGTTGTCCAGCACAGAAATCACAACAACTTTATCCATCCATCCATCCATCCATCTATCCATCTATCCATCTATCTATCTATCTATCTATCTATCTATCTATCTATCTATCCTTCTATCTATCCATCTATCCATCCATCCCTCCCTTCCAGCACCACAGGCACTGTCCTTGATTTCCATAGTAACCCCGTCCTGAGCTCACCAATCCACGTGGGCATATTAAATACACTCTACCCCTGTAAGTCGACCTCATATACGGTGCGCTTACCCTCCTCTGCCTGTTTTAAAGAGGTGCATTGTGGGAACTCTCACAGGATCCGGCCTTACTTGGTAATGTATGACGCAGTCAGTTCCTTCATATCAAGCCGCCGGGTCCCACCGGTCACAGCTGAAGCGAGACGCTTTTAATCAGCCGGGGCCCACTGTGAAAGCCTGAGCTCCTCCCGGCTCCCCACCCGCCCAGATCGAGCGCTTCACCTCAGCAACCCCAACGCGACAGCTAGTATTTACTAATATCGTGTGGCGCTCCAGCCGCTTCCACTCTAATGTACCCGCTATAATGCAGTAACCTCTTGCTACCCTGGTACCCCCTTCTAAGGTTATATTACAACACAGCAGGAGCTCTGTGAGAGCAGAGGAGGGGGGACGGAGATTGTTTGGAAGGTCTCGAGACAAGCTGGCATTTTCCCAGGCTGCCCTGGGGGAGGTCTTTCCCAGCATGCCACACTCTGTGTAGTTTGATTAAAACTGAGAAATAAACAAAGTTGCTGTAACATAGTGGGCTCCTCTGTTCTCTGAGTGTCCTTCACGCTTCGGTCCACACCGTCTCGCGCGGAGGACGTTCCTTTTGATCCAACACAGTCCTTGGGCAAAGGGACTTTGTCTCAAAGAAGTGCCAAACTTCTGGAAGAAACTCACTCCATGGTCAAACCTGCGAGGTGATGAAAGCCACGATGTAGCGGTGAGACAAAGACATTTTGCGGCGGCTCGCAGGCGTGAGTGACATCACGGCAGCGCCGCAGTCCTCTGAGGTCCAACAGTCAGAGGGGATTAAGTGAGAACTTGCAGTGAACCTTAGCAGTGCCATGACATCATCAGCATCACCAGCAGCACAGCGTTACCACCCTGCCGCTGGCAGGTGATTCTTTCTCTTGGCTCCTCTTTACCCTCATAGGAAATTGTTGCTGTCAGGTGAAAGCCTTGCAAAAGCAACCTCGCTGTTTCTCATAAGTTGTAACAACATGATGGCTCGAGTTAAATGCCCCGCGTTCAAATCATCAGCGTGTGTGTGTGCGGCACGTCCTCCCGTCAAACCAAATACTCTAAACTGCCCAGCGGCCTGTGCATTATGAGGCATAAAACAAACAGGCAATGATATACTGTAATGCGGTGTAAGCAGTAATATGATTTAAAGTGACAAGAAATTATGGTAAGTAAAGAGACTGTGTGTGGTTCAAATGTCTCATGCCCAGAACCCATTCCACGCATATAACACAAAATATGAGGAGATGTTCCATAAAAATCAAGTATTGACTCATTAGTCTAAAATTGGGACCACATAGTGTAATGTCATCCACATTATGATGCCACACTCAATTGTTGTTTGTGCAGTTTGCTGAGCTACAGATGTTTGGAGTGTTAAACAGCTGCAGCTGTTGGAGATTACCTTCCATCCACTGTTGCCACGAGACAGTGGAGGATTGTATGTGAGGCTGAGTAAAGACAATCTAACCCAGCGGCTCCAAACTGATTAAGGTGAGGGGAGGCGCTATCTGCGCCACGTTCCGGGGGCTGCAGACCCTGCAGGCTCTGACCCCTGACCTCTGCCAATTGTTGTCTCTCATTAAGCAGAGGGAACACACGAGCAAATACTACTTCTTACCTATTCTGTAATGGCGACTAGCAAGTAAATAAGCGTCAACTGGCCTCTTGTTACCTAAGCTCTCATTTGGCCTCTGGCGTCGTACAGTTGAAGAGTCTCTCCGCCTGGAGAGAGACGGAGACCCAGACGAGCAGTGGGGCACTTGTCAGGGACCCAGAGCATTGTTGTGTGAATGGTGCCGCCTCAATGCAAATTCTTCCACACTCTCAGGCGGCAAAGGCCAGCATTGACTGACTGGTCGTGTTAATTTAGCTGGCTTTCAGTCCCACTTGATCCACAGTCTCGCGAAGCCCATTGGCGAAACAGATAAAACATGTGAAGTGTCAGTGCCAGAATGTGCCACTCAACCCCCAATACAACAAGACACGGACAAAAGTTGAGGCGCGGTCACGTTATACAGTTGTATTTAAATGAAGCAGGCTTGGTGTGAGGCGGCGATAACCCTGTGCATAGAGCAGCGGAGAGTCACTTTAACACAGTGGGTGATCCACAATACCAGGAAGTAAACAAGCCACCCAGCTGAAGGAGGAAATGTCAGGCAACAAAACCACACACGGGGAGCACTGTGGCTTTTCTTCATTCTGATTGCAGGGTATTTTTGGATCCGGACAGGCCGCATTTTGTGATCCTACTCCAAATAGTTTGAATGTTTTTCGTGCTCTGGCTGCGTGCGCTGCTAAGACGTTGTGTGTGACACTTATGATTGACATAATAAGCAAAGTGGCAACAGGACGTGACAGCGATGACAGTAAACTGAACTTAGCAAATTATAAGATAGCACCTATTGTGTTGCTGCAAAAACAAAACCTACAGCATGTGGAGTACTTTAAACAACACCTGCTTTGTGTCATTTTAGTAGCACAAGGTACATCTTCACCTAAATCTGTCCCGAGGCCTTTCTCCATGAGCTAAATGGCGTCAAAGACATGGCTCCCTCCCTCTGCAGTGCTCTGCCTGTCTGGCTGACACAAGGTCACGATGCAGGCAGACAGTCGCTCGACTCGGGCTCGGACTCCCGGACTCCAGGCCCGTGGGCGAGCACTGCAGGGCTGCACGCCTCCGCACCTCCGCTGTGATTTACAGGCTGCTTTTGACAAGGTTGCAACCTGCACATTTTGCCATTTCCTAACTGGTGGGAGGACAGGAGACGGCCCACAGCTGCCGAGCTTCATGGTCACATTTCTGCCATTTAGAACAGCATTTCATGGGGACAGACTCGCTGACCTGATTAAAGGTTTAAGTGCGTCATCGTACACATGGACATCATAGCAGGGTATAATTTTAGCTTTACGTCTGAGTAGAAGTAGCAAAATGTGGAAAAATATCACACTCACAAAATAAATAGGTCAACTCTTCCCACCCCATCATCGCTGCTATTATTGACATTGTTATTTATACCAATATTTATACTGTATGTATTATCTGTATATATATCTCTTCTGTATATAGATCCTTCTTATTTCTTTTTTTCCATTTGCACCGGAATTCAGCACCTTGGTTTCATTGAACAATTTAATTCTGGCAATGACAATAAAAGATAACTTGATGAAATAGGGCAAGAACACTGACATTTCATTGACTGCAGGTGAAGTCACACTGAGTGGTGATGCTGACCACACTCATGGCTGGGACGTTGCCTCTACGGGTTCATTCATGAGCATTACAAGCGTATCGGAAGATAAATGGTCCAAGTGTCGTGTGTGACATTTGCAAACAATTCTCTTCTTGAACGTGCGGCGGTCATTTGATGAGTGATGCTGAGGTTCTGGGTAACAGTCACAAATGATTGTTTACATGTGACTGCCAGACGGTCTAAGCACTGTCTCAGAAGTGACAAGAACACTGGACGGATATCTGCGATTCTCAGCCTAACCGTGCTGGACAGCGCGGAGGCACGCAGGAAGAGACTGACAGCGCCGTGATGTGATTTGCCGTACCACTTCCTATTGTTCCCCTGTCACTGATAACCCCGACGACCCCGGCCGAAGGAAGGAAGGCCATCGCTCGCTTTGTGGCAGCGGGCTTGTCAGCTCTTTGTCCTCAGATAACTTATTAACCCCGAGTCCGCTGGGAGAAGAATCACTCCTCACGTGGTGTGCCGTATGGTTAACCCGAAGTAAACAACCTGCCCTCCTGCACAGAGAAGCAGGGGCAGCCGCCATGCCAGAGGAGGACATTCTCCAAGTAACGTCGGCGCAATTACTCATGTAGTTTGACGGCAAACACGTCCAGGTGAAAGGAGAAGGACGCTTTTCATTACAATGGGTTAATGAACACATATGCTTCTCGGGCTCATGGCGCTACTGCAGTCATTGGCAGCCATCAGCAGAAAGCTGTACAGCTCCAGAGGGAAAATTTAGCTGGTGAACCACCAGAGAAAGGGATGTAGATAAGAGTAGAAATAACAGTGAGAAGTGAAGATAAAGTAGACACAGGTTGATGAGAGGTGCAGATATCCAGCTCCGTTTTTAGGGGAAGTAATTATTTTTTTAGACATTTGTTGTTGAAGTGCAGGATTTCCTGTTTCACAAGCAGCAACGGTCATTTCAAGTAAAATATTGGGGAATACAGAATTTTTGCGAATTCCCAAAAAGATACTAACGATACGTGACAAGGACAATAATGACAATTTTCCTCAATCATACGAAGTAAGCGAGCTGCTTATCAGTCTCGGCCCACGGGACTGTGACAAATCCTGCCAGCTGACGTTGGCGTCGTCTTTCAAGTCCTTAAGAAGAAGATCATTCCAAAGCAGACAAGAGAACTGTGTTTGTTGTCTGTCACTCATTAACTCAGCTGATGATGCTTCAGGGTCACTCATGGGGAAGTTGGAGCCCAGGCGGAGGCTGAAGACGCGGCGGTGTCAGCCGGGGTCGGCCCACACCGCAGGCTCAGGGCGATGTCCCGTCACGTGGCTCCTGCCTTAATTGTGCACTGTTTGACTTGGTCATGCCTCGGTTTCATTTAGCCTGCGCGCACAATCGCCTGGACTGTTGATTCTCCACACACAAAGCTGTGAAAATGGGCCAAATGTTTTTAGCTGCCTTGACTGAGACGATCCCTAGTTTATCAACCTAAAGAGTATCCCAACTCTACGTAAGGGAATAAGGAGAATAACTGATGAAAGAAAGAATCTGCTGTCTAACTGTCAAAGACAACAATTCCATACCGATTCCTATCTGTCTTTATATAGGACTGTCTTTGGTACCTCGTGGTATCCTTGATGTAACTCTAATTATTCTTACATATTCACAAACATACTAACTCATCCACCATTAAATTGGCAGCATACGGGTGGTTTTTAAAAAAAAAGTTGACAGTACAAATCACCGGATAGATATAACCATTTAGTATATTTTTTCCCCCTCCTGCCTCCTTTCACCGCAAGTCACTGCTGTATTCTTGGTTTAGTTCTCTCTTAGATTTGCCCTGTAGGTTTAACGAGGGGAACCTCCCAAATGGATCAATAAAGCACACAGGGTTCCTACCTATCAACAATGTGTAGAGAAATGACAGACACACACATCTCTGCCTATATTTCTAAATCTGCCATCCTTTACAGCTCAAGCATTAAAGGCCTAAAACATTATTTTTGCTGCCTGGCTTAGTTAGTTACGTCGCACTGCAGCGTGGTTTACATGAGTTGGTAAGCAAAAAGTCTTTGAGCACAATAGGGGATTTGGTCCCGTCAACGCTTTTTAGGGATGTGTATTTTGTTGGAGGAGAGCTTAAGTTGAAAACATGTCATGTTTTGATTAAACTTGAAAACTTCAGTTCTGCCAAAAAGCGGTAATGGCACATTTAAGTCCCACTTTGAGTTGTTTTGTCTGTGATACTTTGGCCTCAATAAATCATCAGAATTTCAAAGTTGCCTATGTTGTCTTGAATGTATTTCTTCATTAACAACAAATTGAAACGGTTCCAAGTGTACAACAACAATGTCGACGGCGTCGTCATTAACAACAACAACAACGTCAACATCGACAACAACAACAGCAGCAACAACAACCCCTGTTTCCCGCCACGCGGGGACTGCTGTCGCCATCTTGTGCCTATTCTGGAGTAGTGTGGCAATCAAGCTTCAGCGCGAATGCAAACGGGGACTAAATTTAACTTTTGTTCTTATCCTAAAATTGTAACATTTTGGGGGAATATGGGGGAGTTTTGTCGGTACGACCGCCACCTGTCGTGGTCCTTCTTTGTCTGTAACACACTGTAACACTGTGGACGTAATTAGGCTAATATTCGAGCACAGGCATCGAGTTCTCGGTTCCTAGACGCCCTGTGGGCCCCGTCTGAAGTCAGCAGACTACGCCATCGCCATCGCCGTCAGCAGGCACCCTGTGCGGTGATACGGCTGTGTTTGCAGCGACATTTCAGGTGAGGACAAAGCTGTTTTGTCAGGTCGGATCTCGCTATTGTCAGCCCAGTAATCCCCATGATGGCCGCGGGCCGCCGAGGCCCCTTAGCGGTCCCGAGCCGCAGAGAGCCGCCAGACGGCCGTGGACTCAGCGCCCGGTCAACAAACAACAAGAGGCTCATTCATTCTTTTATAGGCTGGTTGTTAATTAAATATCAGTGTGCTTGGATGTTTTGGTCGTCAGATTTGAGTAGCTTCCTTGGAATCGTGGTCGTAGTGGTAGTGTATATAAAAAAGAGAACTAGGGTGTTACGAGTTTTTTCTGAGTCTCGGAATACGTATTAGGTGTTAGCGCGTCACCGTTTCTTTTATTTTTCATATGTTTAGTTTCGTAGTTTAGCGCCATAGTGCTGTTCTGTGCATATATGTGGGTCAGTTGGAGACATAATTTGTTGTGGAAGTGCTGGAAGTTGACTTTAAGCATTGGGAAATTTACCTAAGCAAGGTGTTTGTTTCCAAAATAATGGTCGCCCTTATCCAAGTGCTATGAAATGAAAGTCTTGGTTCATCTCAATAACTGTGAAATGGTTGTGTAATGTAAACATAATCTTTGTGTTTCTAATGTTATGTTTTCTGTCTGCTTGCTTGCAATGCAAATCCCATTCTTCCCTCTTAGACCCCCCAAAACAACCTGTGTGGCACTGGTGAATCAGCAACAGCAAATATGCTGGCAAACAACCACACTCAATCCAAATAGGCATCTTTGTCCTCTGTTTTCTGCCTTTTCCACCCACTCTTCCACAATTAGGGCCGTTGGACACAAAAGATTGCCACCAACCCAGGATGCTTGGTAACGGCAGCGCTCTCTTTTTAAACATCATGTCACTGAGCTGCTGATGAATGCGTTTGTTTACTGGGCTTTGTTTAATTGACGCTGAATTGCAGGAGCTGACACGGCAAACAATTAGAGTGAAATTCTGCCGCATTAGCCACTGTGGAATAGCCCAAATAGATTCCAATCTCGACTCCCAAGAAGTGACTCAGAAGGGTCTAATCCTGTTGATGGAAACAGAATCCTGCCCGTGTCAAAACGGCTCACTGCCCCAGGTGCAGCGCAGCCACACAGGCCCTGGCTTGTTTCTTTTTATCACAGCTGATGAATTGAGAGGGCCCTCTTGGGCATGCAGCCCAGGCTGCTGTTTGGCTAATTAGAGGCTCTGTTTTCTCATAAATAACTATAGGGATGAAAATGAGGCAATTAATGACAGTGGTTACAGCCTGTGAAAGTCACACACACACACACACACACTCAAAGATGCACGTAAACACACAAAATCAGTGTTTCAGTCTTTGCAAATGCACAGGTTTCCGATGTTCAGCCCTCTGAAGTTGAACTATGTGGAGTTAATAACATCACCTCCCACTCACATGTTGAATGTTCTTTATCAAAAGCAGACATGTCTGCCATTTTGTGGCTTTTCTGACTTAAGACCTGTCGTTAGTCTAAACATTCAAAAGCAATTAATGTACATTAGGAATCTGTTAAGTACAGCTCAACAGTTGGCAACCAGATGGGAACTGATAAGATATCTCCGAATCGTTAAGTGTCACAGACAGCGAGCGTGGCCCGTAATCCCATTGTTGTTACCAAGACTTTCTGATCTCCGTCAACAAAGGCTCAAACCCACCTCAGCTAAAACGTTTTATAGGGGATCAGCTAGTTTCACATTTGAGCAAAATGGACATCTGTGCTGTCATTAAACACTGCTTCACCTGGTCACCATCCAAATGTCATAAAAACTAGGGATGTCCGATGCTGGCTTTTTTGCCGATATCCGATATGCCGATATTGTCCAACTCTCACTTTACCGATACCGATAACAGACGATACCGATATGTGCGCCGGTAAACGCTTCAGGAGTGCATAGGCACTATTTCAGTGTAACGCAAGCATTATTGTATTTTTATCGGTTTTTATTTTATCGGTTCTAAAGCAAAAAAATCCGATACTGATATTAAATGTTTATGCTAATATCGGGTCGATAATATCGGTGGGCCGATATTATCAGACATCTCTAATAAAAACACATCTTTACTGTGTGTCAGTCAAATGACCACGTGATTGGTACAGTGCATACTGTATGTTCCTGGAATATACTGTATGAAAGACACAGTTACACCGAGGCTCTTCCAGTCGGGATTTTGAGCAATTAACAAGAATATCCAGATATGGAGGGTTTTCAGTCCTGTGATGTGGTGACACTCAGGTCAGTATCTGATTATTTTTAGAAAAAGATACCTGTATTTTGAACAATGAACTCCACCACTTTCCAGACACTTTGGGTGACAGACACTCTCCTAATCCCCTGTCTGATGTGTCTCACGTGAAAAAGCTCCTGCCCCTGCGTTGCTATACTTTGGGTCTCCAGCGACACAAGCCATTCATTCCCACTGTAAGTCAGAGGAATGAATCACAAACCCGCTGGCTCCATGACGCCACAGTTGTAAAGTATCAGCTGACTGACACACAAACCGTGTGACCGAGTTAGTGAGAGGCTCAGGCTTGGAGCAACAGCAGAGTCTGAGATAATCTACAGGGACGTAATTTAAAGGACACTGAGCTTTTGGGTTTTGTAGATCTCACTTCATCTTAGTTCATGACCTCATGGACAGAAGAACCCAACAAAATGACAACAAATAGCATCCCATTCCAATTTCTCTGATAGTAAATCAACTCTTGGCATCATGGCCTGGTTTGCCGTGTAACCGTTGAGGCACTTGGCAATTGAGTCTCTATTTAAAGTCTTGAAACACGATGCCTCTGTTGGAGATGGCTGCGCTCCGAACACGCCATGTATTACGTGATCAGAAGTACGGCCTCTATATATAGCTCATCATGGGCCGCGACGTGTCGCATGCTCGTTCACGTGGAAGCCTGCAGGGGCGTACAACCTGGTGCTGCTGACCTTCCTCACTCCTCAAACCACCTCCACGGACGACTGTCAGGTAGGAGAGCTAGATGGATGTTCTTGATCAGATGCAGATGGAATAGCCGCATCAACACTTGCTACCATTGCTGTAATCTAGTCCTGGTTTGGTTATCAAAGTGCCTTCATCATAAGTATTTTGCTAGGAGTGATTTACTTGTTAGTTAGCTAGTGCAGCCTGTTAGCTTTGGACATAATTTTGTACTGCATGAATAACAGATTGTTTTTTATCAGGCTGCGAGCATGACCACTGTGGTAGTCACTTTGTTGTCGATAAACCGTTTCTATATTTGCATTATTGATTACATTTTGCTGCGATGGTGTCATATTTATAATACTTTATTTTCTTACAGGTTTTTGTCAGAATGGATGACTTTGAATACAGCGTGCACATTTCTGACCAGGACTGGCAGTGTTTCTATTCAGAATGTGAGGCGTGCAATCTGCTTCCTCCTTCGTTAGCTGGTCTGGACGACTCGGGCATGAGTGACATTGATGACACAGCATTCACACGTCCCATCCGGACTCTGACAGTTGACCCAGAGGCAGGGCCTCGCAAGCCTGACTGCCCTGTCGATGGCCCCCCAGACAGCGGAGGCTCTCCTGTGGACTCTTACCTCGGCAAGTATGGTTTTGATGAGATGGACAATGTTCTGTCAGGCAGTGAGGAGGACATACACCTGCAGTCTGTCAATACATTCTTTGAGAGGCTGAAAAGTCTCACAGAGCCTGAGAAATGTATAGAAACAAGCCAAGTAGGGGCTGCAGAAAACGGACAAGGAGTCCCAGCCGTGGAGCATTGTCGTGATGGGCAAGAAGCCAGCGACAGGAGTGGTGCCTTGCCAGAAAACCCCCCCAAATTAAAGTCTGTGGCTGCCAGCAGCGACACAGCAATTGGCAGAGAGGTTGCAGGGCCTGTCGCCTCCGTCAGCAACACAAACACTATAAAAAAAGATGGGCCAGATTCTGAAACCTGCCCCAGACCTGTAGCCAGTAACTCACAGCTGAAGACCAACAAATCAGCTCATCCTGAACCAGAGCCAGTGAGCAGACAGGAAGCCTGCAGCCAAAGTGCAGTAAATGAGGGAAGACGGGCCATGGTGCCTCATGAGTCAAATGGAGCGCACATTTGGACAGGAGGGAGGCCTCGCTCAGATAAATGGACTACCTCATATAGGCGTCTAGAAGATGTTGAGCAGGGAGATGTGACCATGAATCAATCCATCAATCTGAAAGACATCGGCGAGGAGGACAGAGAATTGCGTTTTCATCAGTTCGACACTGAGCCAAAAAACATATTCGATATATCCAGTCAGTTATCGTCCCTATCTCCATCCACCAAAAAGAAGAGGAGAAGGAAGAAACGAATGAGCTTGGACCTCAGCGAGAACGACTTTGTGTACAAAAAGCACAGTTCCTCTGAGGATGAGTACACACAAGTAAGGAAGACTGAGCCATGCTGGTGTGAGGGAGACATTTCTCCTCAAATTGGTAAGACAGAAAAGGATGAACCCACAATCTCAGGTAAGAAGTCTTCAACCTTGAAGATACTTGCTAAGGATGACAAAAGTAGTGATCGTGCTCACCACCTTCCTCAGAGTGACTCTCCAGAGAGCACAGACAGACAAAGGATGTGTAAAGAGGCTGTTCCTGCGGCTGTGGACAGAACAGTGACCACATCACATCACACTGGTCAATGCATTGCGTCAGATAGCTTCGGTAATGTAGCGACAAATGTGCCGGCATATGCAATGTCACACTTGGAGGAATCAGTTCTACTGGATGTTACTCCTACTTTGCCTGTTTTGTGTGGCGAGAGTGTATCTTGTCCATCAATCCTGGCTACAGAAATGGCAGTGTGTGAAGGAGAAGGTGTTCACTCCCGGCTCCCTCAGCAATATGACTCAGTAATTAATTCGGTCACACACAGGGAAGCTGTGCCAGAGCAGAAAGGCCAACATGAAGTATGTGCTGCAAAGTCACCTCTGGCAGCAGGGGACGGAAACTCCGGCAGATTGGAGACCAGGCTGTGGCACGGAGAGGTCGATCACTCTCACCAGCTGGAAGCACGACAACATGAGGAGACCTCGCCTCCTCTGTTTGCCACTGTCACAATGGCCTCTGAGTTAGCAGAACAGCCTTCAAGCAACAGTAACATCCAACTATCCCAGAGGAGAGCCAGCGATCCTCTACCTGCAGCAGACTGTGCAAATCCACCAGATACTCGTGGCTCATCACCAGCTACAACAACCGCTCAGTCTGCTGGAACGATATACACACTTACCAGCAACAGGAAAGGGGAAACTCAACTGGTTCCATCACTCTCCAGTGAGGGAGTTATAGACGGGGTCGAACCTTCACCTGTGGATCATCGTATGGAAGGTCAAGAGAAGGTGGTGGAGCAACATGAGGAGCAAGATAGTATGACTGGGTTCACAAGTGTGACTGCATTGCATGACACGGATGAATCAGAATGTGCCATCACCTGTGGGGCGGAGGCTGACGACCTGGAGCAAATAGCGAACGCACCACAGTCTGTGTTCACCATGTCAGCGTTTTGGAGTGACATGGAAAAGCTGACGATCAAAGACATCTTGGGCTTGAGAATGATGGAGAATGCAGACTCACCAAGGTGTCTGTCACCCATCATGGAAATTTCTGACATGTATGCTGAAACAGACTCGGGCTTCTTCCATCAACTGAGCGAGACTAAACTTGAAGAATGCTCCCGGAGCACTGAACCTGGTTTAGCAGAGTCCCCCTTAGGTACACCTCCGACCGGAGATCCCGCCACATCAAGGGATGTGACATGGGGGAATGAGCTCCAACTCGTGACCTCAGGTACTGATGTCTTCCCCAAACATGTCCTATTGTCACCTGTCAGTGACATTCCAGGCCCTGCTGGAGGTCCACAAAGTGTCAGAAAGATTCCAAAAAGTGTTAGCGTGCATAACCTCTATGCTATGGAGTCTGCACCGTCGGGCAGCACACAGACAGGCTGGGATGCAGAATTAGATACGGAGTATTCCAGCGATGGATACATGCCTAGAAGAGACAGTGGCGTAGACGCTTCACCCTCCTCCTCCTCATTCACCGGGAATGCATTGGGGGAAAGCTTCAGAATATCTCTGGCGGACATATTTGAGTATTTCTTTGGCAGAAAAGAGTCAGCTCCCAGACATTTGGGTGCTGAAAATTACTCCAGCTACTGTGTTTACGGAAATTCTGTTCCTGAAAACTACGACCATTTCTTTTCTGAGTTTGATTCTGAAAGTTTATTTTCTATCCCTCTCAGCAATAATGAGCCCGTGCCCCTTTATTCTTCACCTCGCTCATCACACAAAAGTCTACAGTTCCCGGAGGCGTATGACTACTTTTTTGCATCGTCATCCTCTGACAGTTCTTCAGAATCTGATGAGGAGGACTGTGGTCCTATACGGGTGGTGACCAGGTTCAGCCACGAAGCTCAAGTGTCTCAAATTCCCTCCAATGCGTACCAGAATTTCATCACTGATCGCGACCTTAGACAAAATTTGTCGTGGAACACTTTCTCCTTCAGAAATATTCTTTCTAGGAGACTCAGCCAGAAGGAAAATTCTACTACTTTGGCTCTTGAACCTGTACGCAGAAGTCATTCAAGGCTGTCTCCCACCAGCCCCGAGCCTTTTCAAGAACCATTTGTCATCCACCTTGAGGAAAGAATCTCTCAACAACTGGCACAGCAGAGCTTCTTCAGGAATCAGGACCTACTGACTCTCTCCAACCCGAGTAAGTGCTGTTGTGGCCTACTCCTCATAAGAGAGCATTTGAAATTGTACTTGTTCTATGTGGTGGGAGTCAGAAGATAATTTGTGAACTTCACAATTACTCGAGTAAAAAACGAGTCGATTTATATTGGTGACCATTCCAAATGTGGAGTTATCCAAAATCACCATTGCAGCCTCATTCATATGAGGTGTGCACCAATTTTCCACTCAGCTTCTATTGACACAAGTATTTCAAGCTAAAGATATTTCAGCTTCAAAACACTAGACTGTTGGTGGTCACTCAAAATCATAGAATGTCAAGTCACCACTTCATTTCACCCATAAAGCTTATGCCCTCAACTCAGTGTTGTCTCCTCAACTACACTCTTTGCTTGTATTCAAAAAAGACCTTTCAGTCTCTGTCCAATGTGCACGGTTGTAATAGATACGGCGTCCTCACAGTCACCTGTTTAAGTCATGATTGGAATGGACAGTCTGAGCTCAGCTGTCAAAGAGGTTCAAGGCTCAGAGACTGTTGATGTGATAACTCGGCCTCACTTTGTGAGTCTCCCTTAAGTAGTGCTGTGCTGTCATTTCAATTAGACCCTTGGTGAATCTGGCTTGATTCCTGAACATTAATGAGTCTGTGAGACAAGCACAGACTTGTTTAATTTTCAACACTTGTCCAAGGGAATTATCTTTTAAGGTGCAGCAGTAATGCAAGCCACTGATAATAGCATAAAGTGGCTTGGTTTGTTGGCAGAGGAGGGATTTTTCCTGGATGAACAGAGACTCTGTCACTTTCTTCAAAGGGTTAGACTCCCCTCTCCTGCCGCTCAAACAGTCAGACATGTGCCTGGTCTGTATCGCCTTTGCGTCATGGGTGCTGAAGACTGCCAACCCTCAAGTTGGAGATGCATGGAAAGCTGGTAAGTATGATAACAAAATCCAGAGTAGTACACTTTAAAACCTTTTAATATTTTACTCAAGTGTGATTTTAAAGTACTCTTTCAAAGAGGATGAGTTGGTCATAGTTACAAATATGTCGGGTTTCTATTGTTAAGTGAACAGTTGATTTTGATGATGACTGGCTGTTCTTTCTGCTCTGCGTCACAGTCCTGCTGGCAAATGTAAGTGCTTTGTCTGCTATCAGATACTTACGGAAACACAAGATGTTGAAGTCAGAGGCCAGTGGGGAGGAACCTCATCACGCTGCCCCTGATTTGTGAGTTGTTGCTCTGCTTAGTTGTGATGGTGCACTGTGAATTTGTGTGAACAAAGGTCGGTCGGTTTCACTGAATTTCCAAATCGTTCCATTGGAGGCCATTTCTGCTTCAAATTTATATTTTTATTCTTTCATTGATAAGTAATTATTTTGTGGATATTTAAGCATTTCAAGGCATTCATGTGGAATCATAAAAGACCAAATGCTTGAACACGAGAGACAACATTCAGTAAAGCTTTGTTGTTGCTGAGTTTACATGGTCCAGGTATGTTGATGAGCAAACAGACAGAAGTTTAGTGAAGTGTCAGGTGAGTTGTAATGCTTAATGGGATTGTTTCTAAGAAAGTCAGACATTTTTGACATTTTTGTTTCCACAGAATGACCTCAGAACTATTGCACTATTTTCCATAGTGACATTTTAACAGAAGTCAAGTGTACCTTTGGGACTTAACTGTGCCAGTGACTGTTTTTAAGTTGAATTGTCATTGTAATGAAAATTTCTAGATTGATATATTTTGTTATAGGTGTTGCTCTGTGAGCTGTGGGTGTCAAACACAATAAAAATCCTAAAAGTAACAGGTCATCTCGTCTCTGTTCTGTCAAGTCTAAGTAAAAAACACCAGAGGGCGACATTTTACAGCACAACCAGAGGTTTGGGAGAACTACCCTAAGAACGTCAAATATGCGCTGTCACTTTGTACACACTCGCCGCTGATGAATCGCAGCAAGTGTGTGCGCAGAACAGTAGCACGAGTGTATTATAGAGGTATAGAAAATTAGGAATGGGGAATTGCTGAGGCCTGTGGTGGATTTGTCGAAAAATTACATAACAAACATAAGTATCACCAGCAGGTGGCGGTGTTACACCATATACGTCCAGTCCTGTTTAAAGCCCGGTGAATGAAAAACTCTGGGCTTTCTCTCCGATACAGTATGATTCTTTGACACTCACCCTGAATATTTGCTGCAGATTTATACCTGTTTGTCCTCATGCTGGTATTCTGTGTTTCTCTTTAACATTAGCCTTTATGATTATTTCATCTCACCATTGTCAGATAGCAGCACAAGCAGGGCCGCACCCTCCACAGGAAGAAGGGGTGTGTGAGGCCTCACATTTAACATTTGTGCCTAATCATGCGCACAAATGCGGTCACTCATCTGTTGTGGTTTGCCACTCAATCACTTTTTTGACACAGATTGATTTTGGATCACCATAATTCATCATTTCACATGTCCGTTCCTTCTGGCCGCCATTTTTTCCCATTTCAACCACAATTAGATTTTGTGTACATCTCCTTTCAAAGATTTTTCATTGCTATTTGATTGCTGCCTCGTATATTTTTATTAGGATATAGTGCTGACTGGCATTTTGTCATGCCCTGATCCTGTAATTGTTGCATGCTTTTGTGGGGGATTGAATTGTCTTTGCGTAGAGTGTGTGTGATAAGGGGTCCCGCATTTACAGCCCTATGTCTACTGCCCTTGACTCTAGGGCTAGGGAACAAGGCCATCTTTGCATATGCTGTCGATGGCCCAGCATCAGCATTTGATATGGGCATGAATTTCATCCAACTCTGATATCCTGTCTAATACTTCTCAGCGCTGCAGCCCTCAACGTGGTTAAGAAAGAATGAAATGTGTCGCACAGTTGTTGACCATTTCATTTTTATTCTCAAATTATAAATAAACACCACCAAAAAATGCTCAAGATGAAGCCACACAAATGTACAATGCTGTACCTGCACTCCTTCAGAGACTCAATGAAGCCACTTTACTAAAAGCCTGTCACTTAATAAAATAAGATAAAATAATTCTACAGAGGTTTTCAATGGAATGTATTGTAACTCAAGAAACTCACATTTCAATAACGTTAAAGTAGGTGACCTGGACGGCATGTTAGAAAATACTTTAAATAAAACAGAAACCACCAACAGTACACTTAAACATTGCAAAATCACATTGTTTTCCCAAATACAGACACAGAGTGTGCATTCTGCGGTCCTTCGTCAGTTATGCTACATGTAAAACAGACAGCACAGGTCTGCCGTCACTCCACCGTGCTCTCTCACTCCCCGTTCCCTGTCCCAACAATTATCTGCCCAGCTACCTATGAGCCCGGAACAGTTAGTGGGTCATACTGTACATGGCAGCCGCGGCGCCGGCATTGATAGGTTGCTTTTATTATCCCACAGATAGAGATCTGTTGTTTGGACAGGTCCAAACCAGTGCCGGGCGATTGTTTTGTTTTATGACCATCTCTGCTGGGTTGCCATGGCACCAAGGCCTCTGGCCCCATAGTCTAATCCTGTCCAGTGTGTTGAAATTCCAGACGTGGGCTGAATCATTCCTGTATCACAGTCGTACTCCCAAATGTTGTCATAGTCCATTTCCTGGTCATCTGGCTCAATGGGCTGTAGGTAGGAGTTGTGATCTGTGGAAGCACAAAGAGATTCGTAGTCTTTTAGTGTCAAACAATGAAACATAAACCTGGTCCAAACTGAATATACTTGGCCGCAGTCCCACTGCACTTGTGCCGTGCTTGGCTGTGTGCCAGCACGTAATCTGACTGTTAAACTGGTAGCGTAACATGCCTTTGTGGCCCTGCCTTCTCTCATTGCACCTCTGTGTCCGACAACACATTAAGTGGAATCTTGCTCGCACAAAGACTGTAATTACTGCCTGTTATTGTCCGCATGTTGCAAGGTTACGCATCACTACTTGCAGGCTTTTGACATACTAAGTATACGGACAGAGACGGGTGGTGAGTAACCTCGGCCCAGTTGCACGCTGTCAGTCACACTCCAGGAGTGGCACAGTGTTTCCTTACACTAGACTTCCCCCACATGGGACACTTGGACAAATGGCATTTAGTGTGGCACTAGGTCCCATTTCACTGGCATATTCACACATTTCCTCCCCTTTATTTCTGTGGCTTTAATGCCTACCTGCTGCCCCAGAGCTGCACGAATGCAATGCTCATTAAAGGTTAAATGTGTGTCCAGTAATGGTCTATGTCCTTGGTTTTATTTTAGTAGGCAGCCACACTGTTGACTTTCAAACACTCTCTCTGTTATACTCTCTTTGAGGATGACAGCCTTGGCTATTTTCCTGAAATTGTATCCCTGGGGATTGCTATTTTAAGAAGTGAAGCATACTGAAGTCCACACAATGTACACAAATACGAGGAAGTTTCGCAGCGGTCGGTTTATGTTTTTAAGCCCACTCGGCCTACCTGATGAGTAGTCATACGGCATCTGAGAGGAGCCTCGCACACAGCTCAATGGGATGAGTCTCTGTCAAAAGATATGAAAACAAAGACTTACTTTACTCTGTCTACCATAATAAACGGTTGGTGGTTTACTCAAGAATCAGTTTTATCTCTGGCAGCTGTTCAAACATCACCTGCAGATTGAGGATATAAATACACGTGACAGTACTTTTCATTCCAGAAACCGGAGCGTCCTGAGAGATCAGTTTTGCTACACTTCTCACCTGCTCCTGTGCCGCGCTCGGGGCGGGCAGCAGTTTGAGCCTGGAGGCTGCCTCCACCCTCTGCCCCGCCTGGCTTTGGCGTGCATCCGTCTCCGGGCCCAAAGTCTGTCCCTGGCCGTTGGTGAGGACGAGGCTTCTCCGGCAGCGCCTGCCCATGGGGGGCGTACAGAGTTGGAAAGTGGTGGGCAGGGGGGGATCCTGTTTGCGCTGCTGCTGCACTGAACCGTGCCAGCTTGACTGCTGCGGAGTAAAGAACAAGTCAGGGTGTGGCCGTTAAAATTTGCATCCGTGTGTGTGTGTAGGCACGTGTAAGTGCAGCAACTGAAGAGCAAAGTTTCAAAAACTTTGCAGTGAGAATCTCGATTTTGACGCGATCATTGTGTTTGAAAGGTCCCCTGCATGCACCGTGCATGTGTGTGTTCAACCTGCTCGACATCCAGCAGGCTGTGCCCGTGCAAATTGAGCCTATGGATCTAGTATCTGTGACCCACTTACCACAGGCTTGGCAACAGTGAGCTCATCCAGGGTGTAGATGTTGGGGGTGCAGGGCTCGTCGTAAAGGGGTGAGAGGGGCTGTCGCTGGGCACACATGTCTGAGTGGCGCTGGGAAATGTTTAGGGAGTAACCCAGGGATGTCTGTGGGGTGCTCCAGCTGTTGGACTGCAATCGCAAACAGACCGGGGGTTAGCGACCAACCTCAGGAGGTCAGGAGATAATCGGATCATCAATGAATGAGCCACTTTGTCTCACGCCCTGAAACCTCTTCCGCTCGTCCTCCTCTCATGTTCCATAAATCAACACAAGCCCATCAAGTAAGCCACAGAGTTTAGGAATTTAGTATTAGATTACAAAGTAGAGCGGTTAGCAGCTGTGATCACTGGTGGAGCTGCTGTGAAATTGATCAGGAGCAAATAAATAATTTACGGCCGATAAACTGTAAGAGGCTTATACATAAATACCAAAATCATTTGTCAGCCGTGTCGCCACAGAGTGTTGTCAGTTGTGTATCAGGTTAGTGTAATTACTGTATGTGTAAGAGAGCGGTCTAACATTAGCATTTTTTGCCTTGAGTGGTCTGTCACGCTTCATTTTTCACAATCGCTCCCACGGCCCCACTTGTTAACGCTTAATTCATCATGACTTCTCAGCACGCGGCTGCTTGTGTGTGTCTATTTCAGTCGCTGCGCACAAAACTGCCGAGTCTTTGTGCGCGTTACCTTGACAAGCGGGGCTTTCTCCAGTCGCTGAGGGCTGGCGCGGTGCAGGGCAGAGTACGGCGTGCTGTAGATCTGAGAGCTCTCGGAGGGTTGGAGGTAGGAGCTGCGCTGAGGGGAGGAGTAGCGCTGCGACAAAGGTCGCAAGTCACGCTCAGGTCTGCTGTGGGAAGACATGCTATTGCTCCTGCTGCCAAAATGTGCATTGTCAGTGGAGGACGGACGGCTGGAGCTGTACTGTAGGGTGAAGAAGAGGACAGAGAGCAAACATGAGCTGTCATATTACATCTCAGAAGGCCTGAGAGAGCTTAAGACTGAATGCAGGTCGAGGGAACTGAGCTCCAAACATGTAGCGGCAAGTCTCACATCTCCACTTGAAGTGTTAAATAATGTTAGCGTACTAAGTAATAGTCGCACAAATTATTCCTCTGTCTGCACTTAGCATGTGTGTGCGAGCGAGAGAGTGTGTGTCTGAGAGGCGCCAAGGTGTCCCGTGGGTTTAATTGGGTGAGCGGGGAGAGTCAGGTCAAAAGCTGAATTAAAACAGGTCTTCTGAGCACAGCAGCCTTTCCTCTTGAAGTTAATTGGGCGGCTGGTTGACCTACAAAGCCCCCTTGTTTGGGGAGTTTGTTTGAAGGTCATGATAATGCACAACAGCATTTCAGTATCCCGTCAAAGTGTCTGAATTTAACAAGCAAGTTTCTCCTGCCTGTGTCATCTGTAACTTGTTTTGATGATATTTTACATCATCAAAAACAAGTTACTGAGTGATATTTAGAAGACAGACACACACCTGAGCCTGTGCAGCTGTAACTGGAGCACTCGGGCCTCTGTTCCTTGTTAAATTATTAACAAAAGTGTTGCTCTGCGGCTCCACCAAAACAAACACAGCTCCTTGGCGTTGCAGGTGCTTAAGCCCACAATGCAGAGGTGCACAGTATATCTGTGTAAATATTGTAGTGTCCCAGCTTTTGCCTCTGTTTGCTTGTGTAATCTATTTGACACGCAGACTTACGCAGAGCGGCTCGGTGTATCCCGGGGATAAAGGGTTGTCCTCCTGTCTCGGCAGCTGAAGTTTGTGAGATCCAAATCCCGTCTGTGTTTGGCCCAACTTCAGGGACTCTCCTCGGCCCTGACTGTTGCCACTCCACCTGTCGAACTGTGGTGCCTAGTACGACACGGGAATATGAATAGAAAACATATAAATGGCCTGTAAATGTAATTTGTTTTTGAAAACATGAATATTTTACATGCAGGTGAGGATGCACCTCATTTCTGGGGATAATATTTGGCTCAGTCTCCTCAGTCTCAATTACTAACATAATTTACGCCGCAGTCACAAAATGCAGAGCATCTTTTTTCTTTGAAGGGTAATACAAGTATGCAAAGTTGGTGGTT
This sequence comes from Carapus acus, assembly GCA_900312935.1. Lineage (NCBI taxonomy): Eukaryota > Metazoa > Chordata > Actinopteri > Ophidiiformes > Carapidae > Carapus > Carapus acus. The sequence goes on along the minus strand of OMPJ01015111.1, from coordinate 14,110 downwards.
TGGTGGTTGACTAGTTAGATGGGTGTTGCCTTAACTCATTGAAGTCACGAATAAGCACAACTGCTCTGAAATGTTCATTGACAAAAGAAGAAAGGCTGGGCGGCTCTTCACCTCATTCCTACCACTCATTCCTTGCCACAGATTCTCACTCGACCAGTAGATCGCAAATCACAAAGGACATAGCTCATAAATTCCTCTTCATCTTTCTGCTCTGTGAGAAAATGCGTCGATTGTCTGGTGGCTCATGCAAAGGAGCGGGTGCGAGGTGCGACCGAGCCTCACCTCTCTCTGAGTCGGAGTGTAGATGATGTCATACACGGGCGGCGGGGGGGTGAGAACGGGCACGTCAGTGGCTTTGAAATGCTGGATCCAGTCGCAGAACTCGGCCCTGTCCAGACAGGACACCACTATGGGGTTGATCAGCTTCCCTGGGAAGAAAGGAGAGGGACAAAGCCTGTCATTCGCCTCAGCCGCTCGCTGGAATGTGCTAAAGTCAGATTGTCATTCACTGAGATAAACCCGGCTCATTCATACCGGGTTACACTTTGACGCTGGTCGATTCATGGAAAAGGCCACATGGGGCAAAGCATGCGTAAGAATGCGCACTCATTTAAATCCCTTTAACATGTCCGGCTGCTATGACGGCGAGAAGTTACAGTGGAGGCAGAGACACACTGAGAGTGCTGTGCTCGCTTTACCTTCTATCATGAAGGTGTTGGGCTTGACATCTTGGCAAGGCGTGGTCACTGTGATCATGTTTAGTGGCAGCTTCCCCTAAAATTACACAGAATAGTAGGCATCACAGATTAAGAGCAGCAGTCCAGAAGTGAGAGCATGGATCATAGGTCATTTGGGTCAGCGGTACCTTGTAGAAGAGCCCGTCATTCTCCTCTGATAGGATGATCAAGGTGGATGGATACATCACCAGCAGCCTGTCACTCTGCTCCTGTACACACAAGAACCCTTCAAGTCAGCGTTGTATAGACATGTGCGTTATTTAGATATGTAATAGGGGGGTATTCAATCGGATTTTGCATAAAAAGAGATGAAAAGAGTCTGAATCAGAAATATTAAAAAAACTCAAAGAGAAATTATTGGTGGTTAATTTTTTTTGTTATTTATTCTTTGAAAAGATGCAATTAACTGAATGATTAAGACCTCGGTAATTGCTGTATTCATCAATTCATCATCAGTATGCATCAAAACCCCCTCTAGATATGTAAACATGGAATACTACGCCTCCTGTCACATGAGAGAACATTGCACAAAGGAGCCCAAATTTATTTTCATTATTATTATTATTATTATTATTATTATTATTATTATTATTATACTGTTAGCATTCCTCCTCTGCAGAATTGTATTTAGGATTCCAGCCAACACGTTTATCTTTTATCAGATTGGTAAGTCCTATCTTTGTACTTGCTGTGCTATTAAAGGCCCATGAATATAATAAGTTCAAGTCATGCATATTTCCGATCCCAGAGGCTTTCCATTGAACAACGTCTGTGCCTTATTTCATCCAGAGCCATGTTTCAAATGCTATTAAGGTCCTCAGTCAAACTGGACTATGAGTCTATGAAACATTGAGTTATGTGGCACAGAGAGAGAGAGTGTGTGTGTTTTCTCTTGCCGACTGAGGGTGTGTCCGGATAGACAGCTGACATTCCAGCTGTGAGCTGAGTCGAGTCGCTACGTGAGCCGGGCGAATGTTTCTCCCACACCCTAATCCTGCTCTTCACACACTACACGCGAGCTGCTGATATTCCCCATTGTGAACCCACAATTCTGCAAGCGCTGCTACTTTCATTTCACTGCACATCCTGCGCCACCAAGACATTTTCTTGAATCTTGAGCCAATTACAGGCATTTGGTAGATAGCTGTAACATGAGCGTTTGTGTCTGTCTGACATGTGAGATTTTGTCTACGTCGTTATTCAGCGTGCACGGAGTCGCGCGTGCTGTCAGGGGGCAGTAGGTGCGTGCCATGCGCCTCCCTGCGAAAATCTAGCGATCACTTGTGATTCTGCTGAAGCGGTGCCCTCTGCCAAAACCACCGCCCCTTCTCACATTGTGCTGAGGCAGTGGGTGTGTTGCGCAATACGAAAACTATGAGTCACCCAGCCGGAGAGAACTATCGAGTGGCTGGGGTGCGACTGTCTGTGCCGAACATTTCCTCCTGCTGTCAGGAGGAGCGGCGGTGTTTGGTGTCGCCGTGGCTGAATGAGTCGTACCTGACAGGGCAAATGCTGCAGTCTGACTTTGGTGACATATGTGATGGCGCCCAGGCTGTCTCGCTGAGAGCCCTCCCACTCGTAGATGGGCTCTCTGTTGATGGAGTTCCTCAGCTCCTCTTTACCGTTGGCGGTCTCGCTCTTGTTTGGCTGGACACGGCGAGGTGGATGAAAATGAAAGAGAAGCGTGGGTTAGTAAACATGAAAGGAGCTCCGCTGATAAGGTCACTCTCACATCCGTAGCACTCCTCAAAACGCGCACAGCCCCCGTCTCTTTATCATCTACTGATAATCCCACTTCATCACTGTCTTTCATCAGCCATCTCCCCACCTGGGAGGGCGGAGTCCACCACGCGAGGACTTAGACTGGGATGCGGTCAGCGCTGCTCCCTGGTATCGAGCCCGTAGGGAGAGACAGCCGTGACCTGCTTGACTCACCGAGAGCTGCAAGCTCACACACATCCTATTTGTTTGCTCGGGGGATGAGCCGCGGCAGCTCAGATAATCACACTCATTGCTTGTGTGACTTCGAAATCAATTTGAAGCATTGTCGCTGTATGATCCTCTGCCAGAGCCAGATTTGCTGTGAAGTGTGCGTCTCGGGTGTTTTTGTGGAGCTTTGAGTAAGCGTACCTTGACTCGGGTGTAGTTTTCGGGTGCGACGGCAGTTCCGCCGTTGGCTTCAATGTTTTCCTTCAGCAGGCCGAACCACATGTCCATTTCCTCTTGGTTGGCACAATAGACAATGATGGGGTTAAGGCTGACACCTGTGGGGTTCAAAGGTCAGAGCGTCAGAGAGGAGAGGATTTCTGAGCGGTTTGGCTGAAAGATTTCTGCCATGTCAGTGAACCATTAACAGCTTTACAATACCTCAGCTACCTTTTACTGTTGTGTCCATTTGGCTGTTGCACAATTGGTTTCATAAAGCTTTAGCAACGTGAGCTAAGTGGCATTTTAAAGATAGTAAACACTATTTCTACTATATTGCACTAATCCCTGTGAGAGCCATACTCTCAAAGACTGCTCATCCACCAGGAATGAATGGATGGAAGAGGAGGAATCTTGCATTATCAGGCCCACACATACCAGAGATAAACAGTAGAGATACACACTGGCCCCACAGCTTTGTAATTGTCAGTGTTGGTCGCTGGCTAACTCTTCCCTAATGAGCAGAAACTCTGGATAGTGTTTACTTTCTGCTCCCTCCAACTCTTACTTTCAAGCTTTGATCATGGCAGTCATGAGCAAACTGTTTGTTGATTTTTTTTAAATGCAAATTACACATAAAATTAATTTCATAGGGAATAACTACGCAAGTTTAAGACGATCATTAACTAACACAGAAGACACATATTTGCTGTTGGTCTCAATTATGTGACCATGTCCTGGAATGTTCCCCCGGACCTCTCCTTGACTGTTTTCTACGTCAGTCTTGGTGTGCGTCTGAGAGTTTACGCTCCAGCTGATTCATATTATCAGCAGGGCGGGATGCGTAGGTCAGTCCGAGTCCGAGTAAATCTCAATACGTGATCGGATCTCTCACTTGACTCAGAGCTCAGTCACACTTCCAGCGCACATTTCCTGTCATTGATGCCTCCCATAAGGTAAATAAAAGCTCCTATTGAGGTGGTGAGGAACAGGTTGTCGGGAAACGGAGCAAAGCAACACCGAAGATCAACAGAATCTGACAGCAGCAATAGATTAGAGCTTGCCAACAGTTAAATGGTAAAATTTTAACAGGGCATTCATAACTCCAGCATTGGTTCAACCTCTATTTGAGGTTATGCTTATTAACAAGTGGAACAGATCTGGCCTTGACATGCTACCAGCATGTTCTACTTCTCCCTCCAGAAGTTTTTTTTGAAGTTGAAGTGGAAAAAATCGAAATGGTTCATCTGCTTTTGTCCATTCTAAGATCAGAAGCTACGTGTCATCGACTGGGCATTTGGCCGAGCAGTCTATGGAGTATGTAATAGATTATACGCTGTGACAAGGCTAAGAACGGTAGCAGGATTTCTCTGGACGACAGCTGGTTGGCTGAGGTGCACCTGTTGTCTAACAAGGGGGGGCTTCAAGGCCGGCTTGGCTCAGTGACCGGGGGTGAAAGGGCCTTGGCCGTAGTTAGTCTTGGGGTTGAGTGGAGGTGACGAGGGTCGGTACCTTTGAATCACTGGAATGTGACAACATAGGAAAAGCTCCTGCTTGAGAGTACCATCTGGTTTTGTTCTTGCCTTGTAGCACATTTTGGTCTTAAAGGGATTCGGGTGGCAAAATTGGCAGACCAGAACTGGGGGAGAATCTGTGAGCTGGGGGGGGGAATCATTTGCTCTCTTTGTTCCTCTCTTTGCTCTAAATGGTCCATTCCTGTTGCTGGACGGTCTTTTAGAAACAGCAACAAGGTTCCAAATCCTCTATCAATGTGTGAGCATCCTGCTGGATTATTTTCATTCCAACTGATTGATGAGTGCAACACAAAGGCCAATAAAAGTGGAAACAGATTATTTCAACATTCCAGAGCATTGACCCACCATCTAAATATGAGCGAACGTACCGTTTATTTGAAAAGCAAATTCCTGGGGTTGGCTGTGGTTGCAGTTCTGTTGCAGGTTGCGGATGGTGAGTTCTTTCAGCGGGAGAGTGCCCTGCACACAACAGAGCAAAAAATCTTTTCATCGAGCCCAATAAACCGCATGTTGGCCTCAGTTAAAATCATCACCCAGCGGGATGCAGACTTCAAAATTGCTGTTTACTTTTTTTTTTTTTTTTGGCCATTTTCTTCCTGTTGTGCAGTTGAGAGCAGACGGTAACTAAAAATAATTGATGCTGCAGTTCAGCCTGTATGACAATGAATTCCTCTGGCAGTTACATCTGACTAAGGCTGAGGTCTTAGCCGTCTGTTGACAAAGAGTCTAGTCCGTTACATTCAGTCCACTGATGATTAACGTCTCCACTCGCTTTTACGAGACGGGTGATGAACACACACAAGTATCAACACACTGCTGTCTGACAGGCGATGCGTGTCCAGAGGTTTAATGAGGCAATGAGGTCATTTAAGAGGTAAAAGTACGACTACCCTGATAAATCAACCTCCAGAGGTTTGTGTGGGTGTGGCCGTGGTTGCGATCACACGCTCTGAAGAAAGACTCACCTGGTACGTCAAGCCAGTTGTGTTGTTGGATACAAAATGAAGGTGTGTCTGGAAGAGATCCAGGTAGCAGTCGTGAATGTCCTACAACCACACGGAGAGAGTGAAGATTTAAGGGTTAGCGTTCGCTCACGGCGTCAATGTCAAACTACCAGTGCAACTACAATCCTCTCGACCTCCAGCGTGCCATGAAAACACTCTGTGCCGTGTTGCGCTCGCAGCAGATGAAATGACAGCAGGCTTTTACAGTTGGCTCACGTAACATGCGAAGCATTTAGCCATAGATTTTTGCATGCTTTGGTAGATCTTGTGGCTGAATAATTCTCGCTGTCACACTGTTCAGATCAAATGTCCTTTTTTGCTGCAAGCATTCTTTTGGACAGTGGATATGCTGTATTGTGTATCAGGACACACTGGTCTCCCGCATGCCATGTGTTCCAAATGAAAGAAACTCGCAGAACCAAAAGTGGTTTTATCTCTCGGTGAAAAACTTGTGCAATACGTGTTGGCTTCCTTGCTCGTGTTGTGTTGGCTTTGTGATCTCATCACATACGCCAAGCCCTCAATCAATCTTTCCGCTGTTTGACAGAGCTGTTGTGTCAAAGCTCTGACAAATTGCGGTTCCCATGGCGAGGAGCCGGCACGTCCTCTATCAGTCCCTGAGATCAGAAGAGCTCTCTCTACCCTCGGGTTTTCTCCCAAGAGATGTTTCTCAACAGCAGCGTAAGCGTGCATGTCTAAACACAGGCTGCGGCCGGCTGCGTGGAGAAATGATTGGCTTATTCACAGCCGGCACGTCACAGCCAGCGGGGACTTTCGGCCGACTACATCCTGTTGCTGTTCACCTGTTTTCTTAGTTCCACCTCTCGAGATGTGTCACCCTGGGCTTGGTCACGGTCTGACGATCGCTTAAACCCAATCATGGCACAGTTTTGCCTTTGTTTTTGTTGTGTTGCGCCGCTGCCTTCCTGATCTTACATCATATCCAGGTCATAAATAACATTTGTTTCTCCTCACCTGGCAGTGGAGGAAGCGGAAACGGACTTTGGAGCTGTGAATCATCCTTCCATAATTCTTCACGTTGATGCTGCTCTTCTTCCAGCCGCTGGCCGGGTCGTAGGGGAACGGGGGATCCCACTTTATGTTGTCTATTGTTTGCAGATCCTTGGGGGACATTTCCTGCAACAGGTCACACAATAGGGACATAAACAGAGGAACTGCCTTTTTTTCAGCGCTCCAACCACCGACCCTCATGGTGTCACGACACTGTTTGTCTGTGTCGGTGTTGTGGCTCTTACCTTTCTGGGAGTGACCGTACACAGGATATTGATGATGCTGTTGGATTTCTCTTGTCCCTCCTGGGGGTTCTTCTTGCGAAACAAGCGACTGCTGATTAGGTGCAGAGAGAGAGCGGGTGAGAGACAGAGGTGGATTAGAATAAATCAGGTGTTGTTATTCACCTTGCAGTGCTTACAATCTTAGCCCTGCTGTATGGGCAACTTTGTATGTAAACACTGAATATCTCTTGTTACTTTGCTTTGTCAGATGAAGAGAAAACTCATCTGCTCTGTGACATATTACACTTTTCTGCACATTTCTATAATGTGTCAGTCTATATCTCTGACACGGCAGTCCTCATCTCATGCTTTGACAAAGTTCAGCTTGTGTTGGGGTTTCCTAGGTTTGAATTGATTACAAGTAAAGAGACATCCCTTTGTCCTCCAGCCATCAGTACCAGCCGTTTTAATGATTCGGACAATCAGGTCTTGTGTTTCTGATAGTGACGATACGTGCAAGCAAACCTGCATTGAATGTCCCCCTTTGTCTGCCAAAACCAGCATCTGGCCCCATTACTGTCACATCTTTATGAGGAAGCTCTTCCGAGGCAGCGATAAGGCCCAGAGACTGCTTTTACAAACCCGGGATGTGGTTAATCTGTTTATCTGCGCTTGTGTGCCAATGTCCTTAGTACAACAACGCAGGCTTTTGTGTGCATGGTGGGAATCAAGGCCAGTAATCAGGAAGTAAATGTCCCCCATCAATCATTCAGACTAGATAAAGGTTCAGCAAATGGTGCATCTCTGTGAAATTAATTTAGCATGCTAAAAACAATATACTCTAATTGTCCATATGGACCTGGCTTGCTGTTGCAAAATGAAAGAGGAATGCACATAATAGACAGGTAGCGAGGCTGCACACCTCACATTCCCCAGTCGGTCATTGCAGTGGTATTCACAGCATTCACACTCTGCTGGCTCTGTGGCTCCGTAGGGAATACCTGAGCCTGGCCTGAATCACCAATACAAAGAGGCAGCATGGAAAACAGGAACACTGAGCGTATTGTTCACCCAGGAACATTAATTCACTTCGGAAGGTGGATCACCGTACAACTTTGAACTCTGAGCTTTCAAAACCAACGGCTGTGGCTATCTGAGCCCTCCGACTGTTTTTATTTGAACGCAAATTGTTCTGTTTTGGGCAGGAGCACATGGAGCGTTCTGCAAAACCACCGCCTGGATCATCACCCAGGCCGGGGCAGAGGGAGGGAGTCGGTGCTAATGAGAGTCAGATGTGGTGGTGCAGACGCGGTCTGAAGGTGTAACATGCCCGGGCATATGTAGGGACAGGTAGGACACCCGTTCACCACATTAAACTGACACTAAGTTGGCGGTGTATTTATCCACAGAGCCACCAGGTCATTTCAATCAAATGATAAAGCTCATTTATCACGAGCCGCAACTCAGGGCAGATAGTGTCAGATCAGCTCTGACTCTGGGGTCGGGTCCTGATTTTGGAGGCAAACCAGACTCACAGACAGCTGGGAGATCATCTTCTCAGCATTGCAAAGAGGAGGGGAATGGAAATAGGATCATTAACAGCGCTGGCCAGACGGGCAGCAGCCAGGCGGGCCTATGGGACGGTCCCGTGGTACCACATGATCCCCACCACATTCACAACCTCTGTTTAACCTCGCCTGCTAAAATGCAGAGAAATACCAAGAATTCCTTCGGGGTGAAAGGCAGAGTCTAAAATTACAAAGGCACGGTCAAGGACAGGACACACGTGCAGTGTGTGTGGGGAAACAGGTACGCGGTACAGTCGATATACCTGTCAAATGGAAGTATTCTTACCTATTTCTGCGGATGAAGCTCTTGCTTGAGAATCTGAAGTTGTGCTGGGGGACACATGACAGGCTACCCCCCATATTGCTGTGCTCTGTGTGTGTGTTTGGAGTGGGGCTTGGAGCTCCTCTGTCTTCGATCGGTCTTTCCCCTGTGATGGGTCTGTGAGTGTGTGTAATCCGGGCGCCGGGCTGTGCTCCCTCCTCAAGTCGAGCTTGTACTGAGACAGGAGTGGGCAGGGTGAAGGCTGTATAGACACACCGGTGAGAGTGTGTCTGTGTAAGGGGGTGGAGCCTGGGGTTGTGTCAGGCTGTGTGTGTGTGTGTGTGTGCGTGTGTGTGTGTGTGTGTGTGTGTGTGCGCGTGCTCATAGTGAATAACCAGTAGTTCACACCTCGAGAGCTGCCCCTGTCTGTTAAATCAATCCCAACAACAAGAGCGGGGGTCTGGGAGAAGTGTGCCATTTCACACCTAGCTGGAGCCAAATGGGGCTTATTGTGGCTGAGTGGCCACAAAACACCCCGGATTGTGTTTGTCAATCAGATGGTAACATGGGATCTTCCACCAACATGCCTGGACATGCAAAATGACTGCAGCCTGAGAGAGTCCATTTATTATTGGCCAACATACTTAACACACATGGGTGACATTTATGAGAGTCAATATGTGAGAGGCGAGCTGCAGTGACAGAGTTAGCGCTGCCGCGTTTTTGTTTTACTGTAAGGGACACATATTCCGGGTAAGAAATGAGTAGTGGGGAAGAAGCTGAGTGAATCTAGTCCTACTTTGCACTGTGAGCTATTTGCCTTTCCACACAATGCTGGCAGTCATTTGTTCGTTGGACGGGAAGGACGGATAGTTTAAACAGGATGCAAAGTGAAGGACTCTTTTTGTTCAGAGCAAGAAGCTTCTGCAAACAATAATTTGTTTGCCCAGTCCCAGTTCACGAACAACACCATAAATGCTGTTCTGTAAAAATTTGAAATAGTGAGCGTAATGAACTCAGTGTTTGTCAACATGACATTAAATGTTTTTACACTGCAGTCATATTTAATCGCAGTGATCGGGTCCAAATTTGAGCTTTACTGCAGCACTTATCATTTAAAAATGAAATCAAGATCCTGAATTTTTTATTTCATGTCAGTTCTTGGTATTTTCTCTTTTACTTCAGGTCACCATTGTCAGTAATTCACTTGCTTTTTACCGTTTGAGAATATAATGTTGCTGACTCAACCCAGACATGGCTTAGTTTACGGGAATTGGCCTGTATACGGATTAGCAGACGACATGCGTAATCAGTCATGGGTCTTTGTTGTGTGCGTAAGTTTAGGTGGTGTGATGAATATTGTGTGATTCTGATATGAGCAGGCGCCTATCTTGAACCTGTTGGACTGGATCTTGTAAACTGATGCACCTGAGGCACAACAGTCAGCGAGCTGCTAAACCAACCACCGAGCGTCTGTCAGCCTTCAGCGCTCGCTGAGGGACTCAGTCTGATGGGCTCAGGGACCTTCACAGGTAATTAAATCAGCCCACAGGAACAACTCAAGTGTCCCCTAGCCTTACTGAATGTAAAAAAAAAAAAAAGAGAGAAAGAGAAGAAGACGCCAAACGTCTCCGTCCCATCAGGGCAGACACGTTAAATAACCCAGACTGACGGCCTTTATCTCGCCTCCATTTCACACAGTCAGCATCTGTCCCAGGAGTAATTGGCATTGAATGGGGTCTGTGTGAAGAATTAGGAGTATTCAGAGAGGCGCGATGAGTTTTCCCTCCAAAAAACGGGCAATTATTACATCAAAGCGCAGCTGCCCAGAAAACAGGACAGTCTGTGATAGACACACCTCTGATTCAATTCCACTGTTAGCTTAGTTAGATAAAGCCGAGGCCAATAGTGACCACGCGTTCTAAGGGTCCCCAATTTTTTTTTTTGATTCAATCCAAGGTGCGGTTAACATCATTAACAGCAGCATGGGGAGTTTATAGGTTCAGACATGAGGAAAAGTAGGTCAAATGTAGCATTAACCCAGTGAACTGGCTGTCAACACTGCACCGTTTCTCAGCATCTGCTGTACTCACCTGATGCACCCCTCTAGGCCTCAGCCTCTCCCAAAACATGACACCAAACGGCCTTAGACCTCATTCCCATGCGGCCTTAGAGGAATTCTTCTAAGAACTGAGAAAGGATGCTTGTTCAAACTTGGATCCCTCCTGAATTCTTGAAATGCGACAGCAGGCAGGACCAACACCCAGAAGTGGTCGACCACAACTGTCAACCACAACAGTTTGGGAACTCGCTGGTGAACTTGCAACGTGTTTGTTTAGTAATAGTGAGGTGTGTATTTTGGCCACATATCTGATTTCCTAAATGATTTAGGGTCCCATACTTGGGTCGACACAATTTGCCGTACAAAAAATACTGTAAGAATTGACACAAATTAGTTTTAATTGTCTACACCCAGTTTAACCAATTGAATAAACTCTTACGTACGTTTATCTCTAGACTGCCTCCGGCGGTGGATTGCGTCAGGATTACAGATCCAGGTTTGATTTACCTGCCCTTCCCACCACAGATACGGAATCGTCATGGAAAAATGTGTTGGTGGACCAGATGAGTCAGCTTCTCTGTTTCTCTTCACACGGTGAAGGAAGCTCCCTGGGAAAAAGCTTTTAAGGGAATTTCAGTATGACTTCACTTTGGGGGGACTTGGATGTCTTGGGTAGCGAATATTACCATCAAGCAGATTCGAAGAAATGAGACCCGACGCCTGGACAGAAGTATGGCTTAAATTCTGACACCAACATTACATAACACAGCCAGCAGGCTGCAGTTTGTTGGTTTGGACAGATATCAACAACTCCTCCATCTTTTTACGGGCGTAACCGTGGATATTGTCACCGAGAGTGTGTCAAAAGTGGTCACATTTCGGTCAAATCTGCCATCTCCCATTTTACTTTCTGTCACTCAGCTGACCCACGTCTGTCGTCCTCTCTCTCAGACGGGAATGGGAAGGGGAAATGCCGTGCGTTCTGCCAACACCAACACGACAACCAGAAAGAAAAACATTTGCAGCGGTTCTTCCGGCCTACTCATTTCGTGCGGCTGGGCCTTCACTTCCCGTGTGAGCTGTATCCCGACAAAGCCTCGCATATTTTCCCATTAAACACACCACTTCACAAGGACGCGCTCCTCATCTGTAGCTCACCAAAGCGATTCCCGTGACTCAGGACCTGCGTCGTCAGGAAAAAAACAGGGTTTACATCGGGATAATGGTGCTGAATCATTCTGCCTGTATTTGATGTTTGGCCTTGATTTTAATGTGGACCACGTGTGCGGTTGAGTTCTCGGAGTTCTGGTCATCGCCGCGTCCATCTTGTCTCAGCCTGCATGTGTGGCCGCCTGAACTTTGCTCTCCCCGAGAAGTCGCTGGTCTGTGTTTATCCAGACACAGCGGGTGAGAGCGGCGGTGCTAAAGTCACACCTCGGGGCCACTAAAGTGGAGTCCGGGTTGCAAACTCCCACCATCAGGTGTCCAGCAGGGAATCCGACGTGCCAGAGTTCTCACACAGGATGACCATAAAGGAATCTTAATTGGAGCCCGGCTTTACTTTGAAGGCTACATCAGTCAACCTCAGTCCAAATATCAAAATTCTTGACTGAAAACTGGCTTTGTTTGGTATGTGGAACATTTGTTGTGATCTAGATGGATGTTTGGCTCTTATCTTCGCTGTTTTGGACCAGAAAGACTCTTGTGCAGGGTTTCACGGTCACTGATAAGGCATTAAATTTGAGTGACACTTCACATCTTACTTCTAATTTCTGGTTTCCCGCCCAACAGACACGACTGGAATCTGAAGTATCACGGTATCAAAGGAGAGTGCAGAACAGAGAAGTCATCATACTAATGAACGGTGAAGCTCCACGTGTCAAGCACGTGCCCAAGGCCAAACTATGTCATCAATAATCAAGAATCCATCTGTTTTCTTGAATGGTGGTGCGGGAAATGATCATTTTTAGCATCAGTTTTAAGTGTAAATGATGTAGGACCCTGAAACCTATGCAGAAATCCGGAAATTCCTCTAATCACATTCAAAACTGGAGTTGCCGCTGTGAGTTCCAAGGAAAGGTGCAACTGGCAGCACAAAGTAAAACAAAGCCTGACTCATGTCTATACTTAAGCCTCATCATTGCCTCATTGATGAAATACCCCAAAGGTTTCCTACCTGGGAAGCAACACTGGCGTAGACAAAAGATTTCCAGGTTAGATGATGCGTTCCATTCTGAGAAGAGAGTTTAGAATGAAGGACGATGTTGACACTTTTTTACATTTCAATTCGACAGAAGTAGAAGTCGTTGGGGCTTGGCCAGGCTGCTGTGACAACATGTGTCCTCTATATTGTTATTTCCGGTCTAAATTTAACCCTTGAAATGTTTTTGAATTTCATAACACACCTGGTTGCCTACAGTGAGTTACCAGCAGGGAATCTTGCAAAATTAACCACCGTAGAACACTGCCTAAAAATTATACTATATAATTTTTTCCATTTGTTATGTAATACGACTTTCAAAGATACAGACTTTTAAATGAAAGGATTCATTAGAATTGATTGAGTAAAGTAAACAGAACAACAACAACAACATGAACTCCAACCCTGTCTGGGGTTCAAATTCTAAATCCCTCACAGGACACGCCACAGTCTCTCTGCTGAGACAACCCAGTGGGCACATTAGAGAGAGAACTATCGTCACACAAACAAAAGAATTCTCAATCTCTTCACAGAGATTGAAGCCAAGAGGTTTTTCCCTTTTTTTTTGTCACGACTGGAAGACATGCACGCTTCACTCACTTGAGGAGCGACTGTGGTGATAGTATCTCAACAGAAACATTCTGGTTCCTTCTCACCACCTGGCTGGCAGCGCAGCAGGGGGAGGAGGCTGGAGGCATCACTTACGCACTCAGCCAAAAGTAAAACAGCTCTTTAGAGATCGTTTTAAGCTACTTGCCTAAAATGGGTAAAAGATGTGAGGATTTGTCAAAGATTTAGCAAATCTGATCAGAGCAAATGTGATCTGAGTTACTGTCTGGTGCAAAGATATTCAGTGTTGGGCAAGCTACTTGGAAAATGTAGTGAGCTAAGCTACCAGTTACTCCATATTAAATGAAGCTTCACTACACTGAAGCTGCCCACCATAGAAATGTAGTAAGCTAAGCTATAATTTAGGGAAAAAATAGCTCAACTACATCAAAGCTTCTTTATTTATTTTATTTTTTTTCAACAATTTACAACAGGTGCTTGTTAACACGGCAAATCAGAAGATTTTCAAAATTAGCATCAGAGAGACAGTCTCTCTTTGGTTGTTTATTATATATTGTGTTTTGTTGTATGTTGTCATGTGTAACCGCATGTAATTTTACTGAGAAGGCAAAGACAAAATTCCACTTAGGTGGCCGATGCTACTGACTGAATTGCAATTATTATCTTAGCCGGCGATTGTTGTGTTAGCTTCGGGAATCACCTAAATGTGTGTCCTTAAATTTGTGTTTGTCGCCTTGGACGTTGAGAGCAGCTTCGTTTTGAGATTGCAGAGTAAGCATCTGAACACATATT
>OMPJ01015109.1:2614-36488 GCA_900312935.1 Carapus acus | reverse complement strand
TTGTTGATTTTACAGTAATTCAATGAGTGTTGCTGCAGCAACTGCAGTGTTTGCTTAGTTCCATGTCGTTCTGAGAATGTGAAGTACGGTGGAATGACCCTGAGAGGGGAGCACAGCAGTGGGTGACTGTGTGTGTGTGTGTGTGTGTGCGTGTGTGTGTCAAAGAGATGAGCATCAGTAAAGATGTGTCGTGACAAACCTCTGCCTCCAGCCTGATTACATGCAGACGCAGCACCAGCGATACCTCGATGACTTTTTGTTTGCATTTAATATGCAAATATGAGTTGAACACTCCCTAACTTCACTTACTCTAACTTCAACGTAACGTCATTTGAATTCTTTCGGTGTGGCGCAGATTTATCCCATTAACGATCCAAAGAGCTTCGATGGGCATGCTGGGCATCAGGAGGAGAGGTTTATCTTTATTTACATTTTGGGCCTGACGTGAGTGCTGGGCAGTAAAGTGACAGCAAACAATCCCTTGTTGGTGCATACACGTTCTGGCGACATGCAGAAGCAGCTGCTATCTATGTAATGACTTCCTTCAGGCATTAGACTCCTGGCGGTGAGCACGTCCACTGACCAATAGAAAGCCACCCTCGGGGTCACATGATTAGGTTGCCACTGAGATGGACAAGATCATGATGAATGCATGTCCCGGTTTTGATAGCAGCAGCATACTGGCTGTCATTGAGTATTAATTGTGTTGATTTATTAATGATAGGGATGATTTATGGGCGTGTGCCCGGATGTTGTCACTTCACTTTATCCATCACCGAAATGTCAGGCTCGCAAACATTACGAAATAAAACAACAGAACCACATAACAATAAATAAGCAGTGACTCCCGTGGTTCGAACAGAGAGGTCCGCCTCACACACACACACATACACACACACACACACGCACACACATACACACACGGGCTTGGGTGTGTGATCTGGGTGACGGATTTATTAATGTATTCGGTCGGGCTGAGGGGTGGGGAGAGGGCCCGGGGCTGGAGTGCAGACAACACCTCCCTGCGTCACACCGAGCCTCACCGGGATGGAGTCACGTATGAGGCGACGTGATAAAAGCCGCGCGGTGCCACCTACGCCGCAGACGCTGATTGGAGTTGCGCAGTTGGCCAGCCAATATTTAACGGTGGTCGCCCCATCACGACCACACCAGGAGAACAGCGCAGGAAGAGCCCGGCCCCTCTGCACTCCTCACCAGGCCACCAACCGCTGTCTCTCCCCGCTCCCCCCACAATCAGTTATCAGCCCCACGGCAAGCAGGTAAGATGCCGCGGCATAAGTTTCTTTTTTGTGTATATGCGCAAAGTCACGGCTCCAGCAGCGGCTGCGATGTGTTTGGGTGGACCGAAGAAGGGGAAAGTAAAAGATGCGAGGCAAAACAATCTGGCTGTTTGATGTTTACTGGATGAACACGTATTTTCAAATCAAAACTCAGATCTCTGCTCCTGTATATTGCCAAAGAGCTTTGGAGATGATGCGTGCCGCGCTTTTACGCACAAGAGCGCGCCGTCCGATGCGCAACAGGTTCTCTTGTATCCTCTCCCGCGAAAAAAAAAAAAAAAAAGTTTTCTTCTTTGTTTTTTTTTCACTGATTGCTGCGGCGCAGGTGGTACAGAGAAGATGAGGAGAGGTTTGCTGCTGGTCACTCTGTTTCTCGTCATGAAACTTCGATGGAGTCAATCCAGATGCGAGGAGCCGGCAGAGCTCACACCAAACTCAGACGTACGTCTCCGTCCTGCGAGCAGTGTGTGTGTCCGTGCGCGCGAAAAACGACTCCAATATAGATTCATCCGACAGTGATGTGATTTTCCTCTTGTCTTTTGTGCAGACTACGGGCTCGTCCCCCCCTAAACGGAGCATCGTGAAGAGATACAGTGACTTGGATTACGACAGCTTTGTGGGTTTGATGGGCAGGAGGAGCGCCGGTGAGTTCTTGTCTCAGTGCGTGACAGCTGCCAAAATATCTTGGAATAATGTCGTGTATAAATGTTGAAGGACGTGCTAGGGATATTTGATAAGACAGTTTGGATTATTAATTATTTGATGCGATGCTTCTCTAAAATTAACTTGAAACTCTTTTATGGGATCACGCCACCAGACGGAAGCGCTGCACCATCACCAAGTAAAAGTAAGTTAAAAAAACAAAACAATGCACCATTAATCTCTACTCCTCCAAACCTCATTAAAACAACCTTTCCCCCCCTCCTGTCATGTGTGCCACTTATTAGGGGAAATGCACGACATTTTTGTGGGTCTCATGGGAAGGAGAAACTCGGAGCCTGGTAAGTGAGAGCGCCTCCATGTTTCCTCGTTTGGCACATCTCATCGTGGGATGTATAGTTATTATTACACCTGCTCACCGCTCCGCGGGTGTGTGTTGTCACAGGTAATGGTCCATGGAGGAGAGAGTACCCAGAGAGGCGAGGAGTCTTTCTCAACAAGTGCCGGCTGAGGTGAGCCAAGGATGGAGAGGCAGCGCGCGCGCAGCGCTACAACACAATCTCAGCGTAGCGCAGACGTGTATAGGATGCTGAGTAGTTTGTGTTGTGTTGTGTTGTGTTGTGTTGTGTTTTACTGGCCCAATCATTTGCTCCGCGTTGCTCTAATGATCTCGAATTTTCTCGGTCTGCGCCTCTGTTGCAGGTTTCTTCAGGGACTGTAGGCGCTCACACCGAAGCAAGAATGTCGCCCACCGTGACAGCAGATCTCAGAGGCAACAAAACAAACACAGAGGAGCGACTGGTCAGAAGAAAACGCCGAAAATAAAAGAGACCTGATGCCTACCGGCAAAACGACTACAGCGACTACAAAACACTCTCGATTGTCGTTCTTATCCATTTCGTTTACGCATTATTCATTTCTTCAGAGTTAAAAATAAAAGTATGTGTGTTTTTTACATGGAGACTTGTATGGTGTTGCATTTGGGTGGCTTGTTTGAGCAGCTGTGGGAGCGCCCTGGTCGGCTCGGCTGCGTCTGCGATCATAATGTTCGGCGCCGCTGACTGTAAATGTTTGCTGTTGATAAAGGGACTTGGCGAGAGGATTTGAGCGGAGATTAGTGTGATATTGTATCCCCGGAGTCTTATTGTGTTCAGTGCAAATGTTACTGATGCTACATTAGACCTCATATCATTCCCGCGCGAGCACACAGTTACACATCCCACTGCTGGACTGTGAAGCTGTATAAAATATTAGGAACACGAACCACTGTTTTTACAATTCTAAGGGGATGTTTTAACATGCAGCATGATCACCGTCGCACTAAAACCCCATTTGTGAGTTCCTGTGCCCTGTGCACAAAGGGCCCAACTGAGGGGGCAAAAAACTAGGGTACAACAATCTGCTTTAGAGTTTAATCAGAGCGTCGGGATTCACAATGAATATGACACAAATAAACATTAACTCCTCAAAATGACCATTCCGGCAATCATACTGTAATTAGTGAGGTGATACAGATGAAGTAGGATAAAACAGTTTTCAATATGTTGACGAAGGAGATCCAGGTAATACATGAATAATTTCATATTTCACATGTCTATGTGTTGTGTGGAGTGTTAAGTTTGCACATTATCAGTCTTGAGGTCCTCGAAGTTGTCTGAAAGTTCATCCGGATGAGATTCATCATATATGTTAAAAATTGGCAGTCAAAGTTATTTCTGTGCCCCTCACGCAAAAAAAGAACGATACCTAAAACCAGATATCACAAAGTGTCACTGATGGCTTGTCTCATACAGTAGTATGTCAATAACTGGTATTCTATGCAGTTGAAACAGACTTCCTGATATCTTGATTGTTCAATTTTTGTCCAAGTTCCCTTCATATTTTCGAGTAAACAAACAAACACTGCCACTGCCACCCTTCAGACAAGCTGGAATTCAGTGCAAAGTCACCATCTGAGTGGCATCATGAATCACCATGCCAGACAAATCCCTGCTCCACATATCAGGGATTCCCATTTCCACAAGTCAAAACACAAGTAGAGATGTCAAATACTTAGTCCAGACATGGGTTATGTCCTATGGCACATATAGGACTTTGGTGAAACGCTTTAGTGATTGTCTCACCTATACCTCCCGGTGACTAAGTGCCCAGTTCGTCAGATAAGCCACAGAGGAGGCCACATCCCATTAGTTCCCTGGCTTGTCCTCGGTTGTGGTTCTGTTGCTGGCTTGAACTGAGCCAGCAGAGAGGACTGCGGCTGTGCCATTCCATCTCTGCGTTTGTTCCTTCGCTCTGTCCGTAGTGGGGGTCGCCCGCGGTTGGCGAAGCGACGGCTGGTAGCGTGGCCTGTAGCCGTAAGCTCTCAGGTAGTAGGTGTAGTACTCCAGTGTGTACATCAGCACTGGCTCCACGTAATGGAAGGACACAGCAAGGTCAGAGCAGCACTGTGGACCCTGGGGAGTCACAACACACACACCGCATATTACAGATATCAGATATCACACACACACACACGCACACGCTCACCGATACATGTTACAGAGTCGACTACTGACTAGGGTTTGATGATCAGCAACTCCACAGCACAAACATAAACACCATCAAACATTACGATCATGTTTGGAGAAGACCAGCAGTTTCATTGCTGCTTTCGACAAAATAATGTGGGGTGGGTTACCATCTGCTTTTTCTTGCAAGCCCAAACAGCAAAAGCTCTGAGCGTTTTGTTGGCTGTGTTTCGGGTTCACCGCCTCAGTTAAAATCACTTCTGAAAGCCCTCAGCTATCAAGTGATGAAGCGAACAACAGAGGGAGCCACGTTTACAGTCTTGATACCAGTTTAGCACCAATAATGTAAAACGGTTTATTCTTGCATGAAACGACCACTTTCACAAAGTGTAATGTGCATGCATTTTTGAGTTAGACTTTGTTTTTAGAGGGATTGGATAGCACAAACAAACATGATTATGTTGCCTTAATTTATTTTGTCCCCTTCAAAGCCAAAGTGGCTTGTTTACTTCACACCTTTTTCTGCAGAGCCACGACATCGGTAATGGACATTTCTCATTTTAATTGCTAAGTACAATAAATTAGCCACATCATCAGCTAAAAATTGAGCAATTTTCCCCATTGTTGACAGACCATTGTCTATGAACGCAATTATCCACTTTGTTTGAATCCACTGTGTAAACACACGCACGGAGACAGACACACGTACACACAAACACCGCTCAGTCCGGCAAGACCATTAAATATTCATTCGCATCATCTAAATCGTTCCCAGTGCAAAAGATTCTCTTTGTTGATGTTTTCACCTCAGCAACAAGTGCAGACCTCTCTAAGTAGATGCCATTCTCCGCTTTAAGAGGGCGCACTCTAATATAAGACATTTATTGCTCGTGGTGACACTATTACTCGCACCAGGGAGGGGGATGTCTTCTTCATCACTGAGCAGATATTTGCCGTTTTGGTTTCAGAAGCCACAGAGAGACTCACCTCCACGATGGGGTGGTAGCAGTACCTCCAGTACCAGAAATTCTTGGGGAACTTGGTGGTGAGGTGGTGCTCTGGCACAAAGGGGTGAAACGTCTCTCGTTGCAAAGTGTCTCTGGAATCTCCAGCCAAGACGCCCATCTTCTCCAAACACTGCCCCAGTGCCAGGTCCTCTACGGAGGTAGTATGTGTGCAAACTTTGCTCCTGAAGCCTTCCACAAATCTCCTGAGGGCCTCTTTGCTCAGCACGTACCCAGCCCCTCCGCTCATGTAACCTTGCTTGGAGTACGGCTTGAAGCGTTTGCCGAAGTAGATGGGCTCCTCTGCGCTGTGACTGGACAGGATCCAGCGCAGGTTGTCCACCACCACGTAGGTGTCATCATCTGCTTTGAGGAACCACTCTGCGTCCTGGGCGTGGTGCTCGTAGACGTAATGGAAGGCCCGGATGGTCTTCCAATAGAGCTGGTCCCGGCCCTCTCTGGTTCCCAGACCAACCGTGGGGAAGTCTGGGTCTTCCTCTGAGCTCATGAACACCACCATGTTGCAGTGGCGTGACCAGGTGGAGCGGATGTGGCGGGTCCTGGTCTGCAGGTTATGGGGCCACGTCATCACCCAGCAGACGATACGAACCTTCCGGAACAAATCGTCCGCTACGCGTCTGTCCTCATCTATGGGAACCGAGGACATTGTACGACAGGGAGCAATAAGATGGCCTTGTGTTCTAACACTCCTAACAACAGGTAGCCTTTATTTCCTCATATTTCAGACTTAAATTACACTGTGTTACAAAAACATCTGTAGTATGTTTTTCAACTGAATCAGAACTATTTTGAACCACTGTATCCAAAAATGGCATCTACTTTTTTGCTAATTTAATAAAGGAAAATCCAATCTTCTCACTAAATTGACTGAATTTTATTGACATTATCGGTTGATTTTTGTCAATATTTGTCATCCAAAAAACAATTTAGGAGAAAAATATGACAATGTGCTGATTCAAGATCAGGATACTTGAGGCTGCTTTGGCTCTTTCTTTTGATCCCAGTCACATGCAGAATAAGACGTCAGTGACGTGGTTTGTTGGCTCCCTCCAGCCAATGGAAATTCCAAACTTCAGACTGGATTCAGCACATCAAAGTTCTCCTAAGTCAGCTAAATAACTCAGACAAAAAATTTGGTGGTAGCCAGTATTATCTATCAGGGCAACAGAGATCAATGAACCACCTCATCTCAATGCACATTCGTCACCAGATTGATGGCCAAAGAACCAAACAGGCAAAACAATCTGGACCTCTGCAAGTTTTGATGTCCATATGGACACTTTTTCAGCGTTGTTCGGGTGAAGTTAGTACATAGGTCTTCGCCATTTTTGGTGAAACATTCATTAAATAAAATTTTATTTTCTTACCTGCACGTTGAAGATGAGCCACATTGACGAGAGCAGCTTCTTTTCTGATCCAAACCGTTGGCGCAGGCTTCACTTCTACGACTTTTTCCTGGGCCTCAGACAGGATGGAGTAATTCATCTCAAACCACACTTGGTTCAGGAAGAAGTAGGTGCTGCAGGCCCCAACGATAAAACCTAGAATGAGGGGCCACCTAGAGCAGAGGCCTCTCATGTTGAAATGGCCTGAGGAACCTTCACACTCCTGCTGCTCCATACCTGCGGTCAAGCACAGCACATCTGAGATCAGAAATGCTCAGCTGCCTAGCCAAAGGTTTGACTCCAAAGAGTTTGACTGAGAGTTTGACTAGTTTGACTCCAAAGTGTTCTGTTGGAGAAATGTGTCTGAGAATGTGTCTATTTTTTACCCCCCGCCCTCCCTCCTCTCCTGAGGCCTTACTGAGGCTGTCTCGTGCTCCTCCAGGCTGGCTGACGTCGTACATCAAATTAGTGAATGATGATACACATCCAATGAGGGAATGAGTGAACACGTCTCTGTGGAGAGTAGCATCTATGCAGACAAAAACATCCCTGCAAATGAAGCTGCTGCTACCTTGTCACTGCTCCATTCGTTACATGTTGTGGTGTCACCACCAAAAAATTCAGTCAGTTGAGGTTAAAGATCCAAAATCTCACGATAACATCATAACAACAGAGCTGCTGCCGAGAGCATACTCACGTTACTCATTCCCACAATTTATCACGCCGGGCAGTGATTCATCCATCGTGATCGCAATATTTCTTCCCAACGCACACTGCTCTGACAGGCCATGAACACCACAAGCACACCGGTGTGTCAATCAACTGACACACGGCGCGTTTGACAGATGCGCCCAGAGAGGAAATCTATGTATGCAGGGTGCGGGGGCGTATGGCGGGGGTAAACGTTTCTCGTGTGTGTGTGTGTGTGTGTGTGTGTGTGTGTGTGTGTTCGTGTGTGTGTGTGTGTGTGTGTGTGATATTTACCGTAGCTTGGGGACCAGTTATCTGTGGGCACCATGAACACACTCCTCGGGCTCCAAACGTCTCCACGCCTCTCACGTCCCCACAGCCGTTCCTGCGCTTGTGGCACGCTGCGTAATGCTTACGTTGTCTCGACATTTGGCAGAGTAATGAGGTATTTCAGGGAGAGAAGAAAGAGGATACAGGTATGGTAGAAAAACACACAGGCAGGTTTTCTGTTGCCGGATAAGCTTTAAGACGCGCCCTCTGATTGGCTGCTTCTGCGGTGACGTTTAAGGAAGCTGTCGATTCTTCCCCCCAGCAAAAATCTACCCGAGCCGATGACAATACTGTACTGATATTGGTACCGATATCTTTTTATTATTGACATATATTCCATATGTCTTAAAATTGTGAAGTGTATTGGGTTTTTCCTAAATAATTATTCGATGAAATACGGGAGAGAATTTGTGTCAGATTTAAAGACGAGTAGAAAATAGGTCGTCATTTTCCCCGGGACAATAAAATGGTGAATAGAATGATATATAATACGATTGCAGGTCAGACTGTTGAAGATGATATGATGGGCGGGGGTCGGGGGAGTTCCTGCCAACCGACGTGAAATAGATCTTATAACATTGTACTGTGATGGGGCAGAAACATGCGTTTGCCTTAAAACAATGAGCACAGTTCAATATCGATGTTTTTAGACGAGAATCAACAGCGAAACAGACACACTTTGTATCGGAAGTATCGATTCGCACATCACTACTGTACTCCGTTGGAAGTCAGACGATGATTTCATGTTACGAAACTAAGCCAGACAAATTGCAACATAATTCATTAAATCCTGTCCTTCTTATGCTGGCAGTTGAGCATCGTGACATATCTGAAAATGCGTGTCTTACAGTACACAGCGGCAGAGAAACAATGACATTGTGATCCTGGCCTCAGGCCGCAAGAAGGGTGTCTGGTGATAAACCCTGCCGCTTCTGTAGCAGTCTTTACAATGTATAGAAATTAATTCACACTTAACTGCAATCCTACTCATGTACCACCTTTTCACCACAAGGATCCCAACACTGTGTCCCAATTTTGGGACACACATACGCATTTTGGAGGAATATTGAACCACCTGCATGTGTATACACAAAGAGGCAGAGATTCCCAGCTCTGCTTGGATGCAGGATTTTATCCTGCTACAGCCAAAAAACCTAAATCACCAATACAAATAAAATTTTACTGAATTATAGCTCAAACTGAAAATGACATCTTTATCAGTAGACAATACAAAAAACCCTAAATTTGTTGTCATGTGGTCACATTCTCTCACCACATTATAAATAACGGCAACCTAACAGTTTACATCGCAGGCATCTGCCTCCGGAGGCGCATCGTGCATATTAAATACCATGAAATTGGCATTTCAATGACATTTACAAGACACAATGAAACAAAAATATGTGTGGGCATATATTTTTTAATCACATTTTACTTTGGAACATTTTCTTTGACAGTTTAATCTTCCCTATACAGAAAGTGTTTTTTATCCTTCACTCTCACAAATATTCACATATTCCTTGACATCCTTTGCAATGACAAATACACAAAATATAGTCACTCAAAGTTATGGGTTGAATTATTCACCCATATATTTGGTTGTGGTCAAATTTGCTCAATTTGAAACTTGAGAAAAATGAGTTGAATTAATCACAATGACCCTAAGATTCCACAATTTTGTCCACAGAGAGGATTTTAACACAATATGACACAATAATAAGATGATAATGCGTTGTGATGATAATGACAAGGATAATGAGTGATGATAACGATGGAATCACAATGATTAAAGAAAAGTTTATCAATTTGCACAAAGTATTTAGTGTTTTATTCATTTTTTGCTCACTCTTGGTGTGCTCTGTCAAATATGACTTGCCAAAAGAAATGAATGAGGAGGCCACAACAAATGTTAGACAGTGACCTCAGGTACATCCTCATTTACCAGGTGGACACACACACACACAGAGAGGGGGGGGGTGTAACATTACAGCATTATCATTTGCCATTCTTAAACTTTTTGTTGCCTTGAATGAAATAGTGCAAGCAGGCTTCCATGGGTGGAGGACAGTGTCAGGGAGCTTTATGATGGAAGAATAGCAGCTAGATTCAAAGGTAAAGCTGGACAGACAGCAGTGAGACCTGCCATGATGTTCGATTTGAAGACAGTGTCTCTGTCTGAAAGACAGGCGGCTGAGCCAGAGGTGGAGGAGATGAAGATGCTAAGATCTTAACAGAGTTAGAAATGATCCCTCTATCAGAGCACTTACAGAGGAGTGATTTGGGGAAAAGGTCAGTGGAGTAAGATTGAGATGGTTTAGACACGTGCAGAGGAGAGAAAGTAGATATATTGGACAGAAGATGTTGCGGAGATGCAGCTGCAATGTAAGAGAAAAAAAGGGAGACCACAGAGGTTCATGGACGTAGTTAAGGAGGATGCACCTGCTGGATCAGCTGATGATGCCATGTGGTGAGAGGTGAAATGTCAGTTTGTTGGAGGCCTTGCCCACAGTTCATTGTTAAAACTTGTTAGTATTAGCCATTGTTCTGTAATAACTAATTGATTGTGGAATGATGATTCAGGAAATTTCATGCCCCAGCAGCTCAAAGGACACAGCAGAAACTATGGTAAATAGGAGCTAAACTAAGAATACACCAGAGTTGCTCTGAGATACTTCAGAACACTAAACAGATATTACTTTGTGTGGCTGCAAAAAAGTTTGATGTTTCAAAACAAATGTCTTTCATAACTTTTCGCCACAGTAATCAGTACACTGTCTCATTTGATGAATTGATATAATCAAAATATCACTAACATAAATGAGGCATATAGGCCAGGCCAAACAGATACAGAGGAGGATACAGAGGAGATTGTGAAAATATGTGCACTTAAACAGTTTCTCTGATGACAGTTAATGGGCCGGTCATCACATTATTAAACTTGAAACTACACAACATAAGGGGTAATTGATTAATAAGTGAAGGGCAAAGACAGATTTTCAAACTTTGATGCAAACTATTCCAGTCAAATGTCTTGAGGCTGCACTAGAGTTAAGAGACATACGGCCCTTCCACATGCACCATGCTATTAGCACAACCACATTACATTCACTGACATCAGGGCCATCAGAAAGATAAGCACCCAAAGCTCCTGCCATCCTTGGTGATGTCATTAAAGTGATGCTGGACTTCTGAATTTCTGATGACATAAACTGTTGACATCTGTTTGCATAGCCTGCAATGAACCTTAGTTGGGAGACGCGTTTTCACTTTGCAGTCTAGGTGTGGCTTGTAGACTTGAATCGACAGTTAATTATTGTAAATATTTAAAGGGGCATCAGCGGGTCGCCTCGTGCGCAAGATGTTTGCTAACCACACCCGAGAAGAGTCACGTGTATGGCAGAGAGCATTCTGGTGAGTATGTCAGCCTGCACAACACACATGCTTGTTTAGATGCTATGTTTATGCCGGAGGGAAATCCACACAACAGTCAGACAAACGACCTACAGTCGAGGAGGCAGTGTTGTTGAGTGGACCAAGAGTGGACCAAGAAACTGTATTTTCACCTCCATGTCTTTTTGAAACAAGCGTTCTGGACAAGGCGCCAGGGTTTGCAGTTTGCAATGCCAGAAATTAAAGAGATGGCATGAGGCAGGGAAAATAAAACACTTGATCAGACACACCACTGTGAAAACATGACACGTGGAGCTCCAGCTGAGAGATGCCTAACATAATTTCATTCATTCCCCTGTTAGCCTGCTGCGGGCCAAACCACATCAATAAAACACAGATCATAAGAACTTGAGATATGGACAACATGGACAGTAGAAATGATTCAGTCTACTCTGCTGATCAGAATCTCAATTATTTTGAAGATTATAATCTTTGACTGATGCATTTTGGGGTCCAAACAACAGATCCACTTGTCTCCATCTCTTCCAATCCCGAACATATACCTGTAAAAACTCTCATGGCCCTTCTCTGCAGTCTTTTCCCTCTATACTTCGCAACTCTATCTTAACGTCCTTTGTCCAATATGTCCACCATCCCCAGGCAGAAAGTGCCACACCTCCTCTGTCTGTGCCCAATCGCAGTTTCTCTCAGTCCTCAGAAACACACTGCAACTCCCTCTTACCTTCAGAAATGAGAAAATAGCGCATTAATCCCCAGGATGACACATTATCAGTCGCTCCTAGTCAAGGACACAGGTAAGAAGACTGGCAATTGTGTAACTACAACGATAGACAGGGCACATCCTAAATTACCCCTGATTATTGCTGTAAAATCCATAAATATACTCATCAAGACATAGAAATATTGGTTTTAAGTGTTGTCGGACACTTAATACAGAGCCACTCATAAGGGAGATCTTACAAGATTGATCGTGAATATTTATTTTCCAATGATGTGCAAGATATGTTCGATCGGATCAGTAAGTTTGATGGCCCGAGTGTGTGTGCGCTTTATGCGTACAGGGTTACTTGCACAGTCTCCAATGCGTCTGCGAAACGGTGCGCGACACAGCCGTTGTTGACACGAGGTGTAACCGCTCCTGCAAGACAAAAAAAAGAAAACTCCGTGTCGTGTCAGCATCGCGACCGCTTTGCAGGATATATTACCAAATTAGGGCAGACACGGCGCAATGCCCAGCGTAATCTTGTGAAATTAGTTGTGTTCGACTTCCACAAAGACTTAAACCAGGGCGAAAGCGCGGCACGGACTGTCCCAACCCAACGGCCACAGAGGTGACAGCGCTACGCCCCCCAGCGCTCGGGAAGAGGTGTGGCCGGGGACCGGCAACCACTTTGGCTGCGAGTCCGGAGAACCGTCGAAGCCTTGACATATGCTGCGGCCTCGCCCCCTCACACAAATACACACACACGCACGCACACGCACACACACACACACACACACACACACACACATAGTACAGCGGCGCCTCTCCTTCTCGGAAAATGACGTCTTAAATTTTCTTTAATTCCCACCGAAGACAAGGGACGGGACATCGAGAGGAAACACCGACAGTAAGAAACTATAGTGCCAAGTTTGTTATTTATTTTTTAAATCTATCATTTCGTGCCGTCAACCAGTCTTGATACCTCTGGCTTCCTCTGTGCGGCATTACGAGCTCGGAGAGTACGTGAAAGTAACGCGGTTGTAGTCCTATTAGAGGGTTTGTAGCGTGGTCAAATTGTTGCATTTTCGAATGTGTGAAGCCTCTGAAGTGCAAGTGAATGCAGCATGTATTTTCCACAGAGATAAAGTTAGTGACGGTTGGAGGTGTTGGGAGCGGTGTGTTGCTCCAACGGCCACTCAATAATTAACCAGAACAAAGTCCGATTCAAGAGTGTGGTGACTATTGCATTTTTGTCATTTCTAAGGTGGGCAGGAAATGTTTTATCCCTCACTGTTATTTGCTAGGGAACTCTCCCTGTATCTGCTAGTTGTGGATCAAGAATGTTAGCTTTGGACTGTATGAGTCCAGTTTCCTGTCTAAATTTGGCAACCAGTCAATTGATAGAAAAAACAATACAGTATTCAGAATCCAATTTGGTTATTCATAACAAAAGAATCAGGGAAGTATGTTGTTGTTCCTCCTCCGTAAAGTCACAGTTTTATCTAATTGTCGCCATGTGTAAATGAGGTGCTAAAGCGGAAGAGCACACAGTCGGGTTCCTCCTCCTGAAAGTGTACTGAGAGTAGCACCGCATATGATCTCACCCCTCTCGTCACATTCGCAGGGCACTCTTGACTTCTCCTCCATCTCTCTCCGTGCTCCAGATGCGGTCCATGTCTCTCAGGTGTTTGGTGCTCATGCTGGCATCTGGGCTGCTAGTTTTCCTGTTTTATTCCTGGAGTTCTGGGTCGAGTTCCAGTATGGACCTCCCACTGAGACAGCAGGGGACGATACAGAAATTGGTGGAGGAGAAAGCTCAACACTTCCTGGGTGGCCATGGTGACATTGCCTATCATGTGGAGGAGAAGGTGGCAGGGTGAGCTCTGGAACTAGCCTGTGTGGGTCTACTTCTTCATATTTCTGGCTGCACTTTTCATTCTCTCCTCCTTCTCTCCATGCCACAGTCGCTTGGCACAGAATTCCTGTGTGTGTGTGGCTGACCAGCAGACCTTCCACCTACCCTTCTCCCAGCTGCTCTTCCCGAGAGTCTGGGCCCATGACCTCCACCAATCGTTCCTCAGCTCCCATCCCGATCCCGAGGGGGTGAAGAGACAGCGGGCAGAGGAGTACAGCAGTTTCCAGAGGAGGTCAGATGCAAATGATGATGGCACACACACAGGGAGTGATTAGAGACACATGTAAACATGTAAACACATGTCACTGCCGCCATGGCGGCTTATCATGGCTAAGATAAATGGCTTCCATCAGATAAAGCGGGATAAGATAGGAAAGAACAACTGGGACTTTAGACAGCATCGTGTGCCTGTTCAGTTTCTGATCCTCCAGACCTGCCATAGCTGTTTGTTTTTCCACTGCCGGGAGGTGATTTGCATTAGGGAAGAGTCACACCAACTGGCGCATGCGCAGCACACACACAGACACATACAGTGCAACACACATACTGTAGGTTACTATTGCCTGTATCACTGTAAAGGGAGCTGAGGACTGATCAAACAATCCTATTCTAAAAATTGGTTCCTTGTCGGCTGCTGGTGTGTGTATTTGTGTTGTGTATGTTGCTTTGGCATTGTCACCTTCCTGTTCCTCCTTCTTCTGTCTGCTCGGTTTAGCTTATTGACAATTATCCAGACAATCCTCCAGATGCAACACCTCACTCTCAGTCTGAAACTTACCTACTTAGCATGCAGTCTCTCTCGCTCTCTCTCTCTCGCTCTTGCTCTCGCTCGCTCGCTCTCTCTCCCTCTCTCTCTCCCTCTCCCTCTCACTCTCACACACACACACACACACACACACCGGCATAGTTTTACCATGTGATAGCGCGATAGTTGAGCTGCTAACTGTGAGTTTCCTCAAACATAAGGTGGGCAGTTCAGACACAAAGCCACTGGCTGCACACACATTTTTTGTTTGTTACAAAAAGGAGAGGGAAGGTGCAACCCACTTGTTCCAACATGGTCACACTGCAGTGTAAGGTTTTGATGAAACAGAGACATGAAACTGGCAACGTTTGGGCAGGATCTTGTGCTAGGGGTTGTAGCTGGCCCACAGCCCTATGAGATGGATACGTGGGTATGTCTCAGATATGTGGTGCATGCAATCAAAACACATGAATTGCTGGTGACAGCTAAGGACCAGTGACAGGTTTGTTGAATTATTTGGTGCAATGAGAAAATCAACAATTGAGTTCAAAACAAAGAAGCTGGCTGCAGCAGTGAGGGTAGAGAATGTTTGTAAGGAAATATGAGGACTCCACCGAGAGATGTGCGAACGTCTCGAGAGGGTATTGTAGTTAAGAAACAATACTGTTTTTCTCAGACCACATTGTGAAATTAGCATGGCCTTAGCACCACGCTGAGAGAACAATTGCAAGGTCACGGTAATTTTTGTGGCCTTTTTTTATGACCTGTTTTGTCGAGAACGACTTTTCTAAAGTGCTGACAAGCTGCAGTCTGTGTGGGGGCGCAGGACATTGTAACAGGAAGTGAGACAATGAAAGTCTGAAGTCAAAGATGGTGAGCTTGCTGGAAACAACATTATTATCTGCGGTCAGACAAGCACAGAAGTACACAAGCATGTGGGGGGACAGGACTAATCAGGAATAACTAGAACGGTACAAATATGTTATTGTCCACCTAAAACGATGCAGCAATGCTGTCCGTTCTCTTGTCCGATGTTCGTTTTCCCTGAAGATCCCTCACTCCTGCTGATCAGCTGATTGTGGCTGAAGCCAACAGTCCCTTACAGTACCCTACCCAAGGCGTAGAGGTCCAGCCCCTTAAGACCATCATCATTCCAGGTCTGTACCCGCCCTCTCCCACTCCCACCCCCACTCCAGTCAACCTCCCGTAAAGCACTCAACTGTGAGGAACTCATCCTCTCCTATTTTTCAAGGTTTGGCCCTCAAAGAGGAAGTGAGATCAACGCATGTGGTTAGTTTTTTGTTTATCATCGTAATTTTTGCACATTTCACTGTTTTTCCCCAAAACTCTAAATCAACGTCTCACAGATCTACCTAACAGCAACACTTGGGACCTTCGACGTGGCTGCCACGGTGGATGGCGTATTGGTAACCGGAGCCGGAGAGAAGCACATGAGCCTGTCATGTCCCGTCCTCAGCTTCTTGAACCGCCAGCTGCAGTTTGTCACTTACACCAACACAGTGTTCCACCCCCGGACAGCCGACACAGGTGAGGAGACGGCGGGAAAACACTCCGAAATGCTTTTTGGGGTGGTGAGTTTAGGATAGCGGGCGGCGAGATGAAGCTTGGGCGTGACTTGCGTGACGTAGGAGCAGAAGGTCTGTGTGGAAATCCAACACAATCCTGCAAACGCTCAGCGTGCTGCAGGCACATTCTGGCATCCAGCAGGCACGCAGGTGTGCAGCAGAGGGTGAAAATTTGGTGCAAAGCAAAAAGACACGTTCACACACATGCACATGCACACACACCAGTTTGGTTGAGTGGAATGATGAGGAATCACAAAGGTCACAGAACTTCATTGACGTCAGTCTGTGTGCACGATGGGATAAATACAGTGATCAGTCTTTTTATCTGTTCTGCAGTCCAGTTTTCCTCTGAAGGACATCACTCGTTTTTCACCATTAAAGTTGGACACAGCCGTGTCCCAGAACTGTACAACTCAGGTACCCAAGCAGGTGAATGAGCGCTTGCCTTCACTCGGTTCCCACCAAGGCAAGAGGGAGTTCGTGGGTTTCACCTTGCGTGCTTGTTTGTGCCTCCCTACGCAGAGTACAACATCAGCGCTCTTGTTACCATCGCCACCAAGACCTTCCTCCGTTACGACAAACTCAAGGATCTGATCGACAGCATCCGGCTGTATTACCCCACCGTCACCATAGTGATAGCGGACGACAATGAAGTCCCACAGAAGGTGCCCGATCCATACGTGGAGCACTACACCATGCCATATAAAAAGGTAAACGCCCTCGATTCGCCGTGAACACGCCACCTTGGATTTGTGCCTGGGTGCACGTGTGTGTGTTGTGTTGTTGTTTGTTGACAGACCTCTTCTCCGCAGGGCTGGTTTGCTGGAAGGAACCTAGCCGTGTCCCAGGTGAGCACGAAGTACGTCCTGTGGGTGGACGACGACTTCATCTTCACCGCCAACACCAAGTTGGAGAAAATGGTGGATATCCTTGAGAAGACCAGCCTCGACCTGGTGAGAGCAAACTGCTTTGACCCAGTTTGGATCCCTTCAGTCATTATGCTTGTTCCTCCCACGCACAGTCACTCGTGAATGGGCATTGGTAAGTGCATAATGGGATGAAGAGAATTTGTGTGTTTGGTCGCAGAGAACATGGTGCCCTCACAATGCTGCTGGACACATTTTCCTCCTAACAAAACGCCGGAAACCCTTTTGTAAGAACTGTGTCTGCATTAGGATTAGAGGATGAATCAAACATTATCTGTAATGTGAAACAGAGTCTGGCCAGAAAAACCTGTATTTGGTGCCACAAAGAAGAAGTTGGCTTTTACTGCCCCTGGGCTAGTCAAATATGGTGCAAATTCCCTATGCAGTGGACAGCGTAGCCTGCCCAACCTGCTCGTGAGAGGGAGTGGCTGATCTGATTTTCCTGAAGGGAAATAACAGTTTCCCACAGACAATTCATTCCTGTCTGGGTGTGTGACAGAGGGAAGGAAGAAAGGGGGGTTTACATAGCTGAATATAACAAAGTGTCAACTTCTGGAAGTGTCCAGTGTCTGTCTCCTGCCTGTTTAGCTTCGGCAGTCACATACTTTCACACACACTGTGTAGGCTGCAAAGGAATAGATTCGCTGATTAATCCTCTGCTATTTTTGGGGGAGAAATTGCAGAGCGATGAACAGATGTGTAAGTTCGATATAGCGTTTTGAACTCAGCCACCACAGGGCCACTGTTGCGTGCTCAGTGGAGCATAGTAAAGAGTTTTGGTCCTGAATTAGATCAATGTGAAATCAGATATGAAGTGTGAGACTTCACACAAGACGAACATCTAGAGTTTCATGTCTTCTGTAGTGTGATACTTTGGTGTGGTGGCATTTCTCCCTATTTGCAGGTAGGGGGTGCTGTGAGAGAGGTGACGGGCTACACCACCACCTACCGCCACACCATCTCCGTTGAATCGGGAGGCGAGGAGGGCGACTGCTTGCACATCAGGCAGGGGCACTACCACGCCGTGGAGGGGTTTCCCAGCTGTGTGGTGGCCGACGCCGTCATTAACTTCTTTATGGGGAGGACAGACAAGGTGCGGCAGGTGGGGTTCAACCCCCGGCTGTCACGGCGAGGGCATCTAGGTGAGCGCAGCGCTAGCATCCGGAGTCGATCCCCCAAACACCAGCGGGAACCTTCGTCTCTTAAGATTCCTTTGTTCTTACTCTGCAGAGTTCTTCATCGACGCCCTGGGAGTGCTCCACATCGCTTCGTGCAGTGACATCATCGTGAACCACGCGTCCAAAATCAAAATTCCCTGGACCAAATCCAACACGGAGAAGGCCTACGAGCGCTTCCGATACTCAACAAACGACATGGACAGATTAAAGAACGATGAGAATTTCTACTTTAAGAACAGATTCAAGTGCATGAGCAGCAACTGACTGTCTGGTCTCACACACCGTGTTTGAGTCTGGGGGACACTGAATGTAGGACTGTGTTGGTTTCTCTTACAAGGACAGAGTGTGCCCAACCCTGTTCCGTGAACAGGCGGAGGTTAAGGGTTTTTTTGTTTGTTTTTCACAGAAGATACATCCTTTCATTTTTACTCTTGAATGTACAGGGCAATGCCAAGTAATTTAAACCGTTTGGGAGCGGTCACCCCCACATTGATATTTGATATTGAACATAGAATGTTTGTTCTGTTCTTTGGCATGTACATTATTTTGCATTTCATGACAAAAGGTGATGTTTGTAATGCTTGCTGTCAATCAGTAAGTGACTTAATGCGCACTCCTCCTCAAAATATGGTAATGACACTTTATTTATCAGTTTAACTGCCTACTGTAATATGTTGAAAAGAAGGGCAGCTTATTTGTCGCGCTTACCATTAGCTCTTTTTCAGGGATTGTAATGTTTACAATATTTTTGAGTGTTTTAGTGATGATGTCTTTGCGTGTTTGTGTGTACAACGACTCAGTAGTGAGCGACTGAGTACAATTTGATTTAAATTGAGTAGTCTTAGTTCAAATTGATGTGTGGGTCTGTTGTCCTGTGACACAATTTGACCTTAAACATCAAATGAAAGCGGAATTAGTAAAATGTTCAATCAATGAAAACCTGCTGATTTATAATCAGAACAGCAAAGTGATGGATAAATTGTTATGCTTCTTTTTGCCACAAGATGGAAGCAAAAGATTAAATCTGCCTGTTGCACAGACAAGGTTTAAAACACATGGTCAGAACACATGACCTCTCTACAGAGGAGAGGGAACAAGTCTTGTTTGATTGTAGTTTGGGATTGGCGTAATAGTGCCGGCTTCGACTGCAATACACCATTGACTCCAGTGTTTGCTGAGCCGCGCCTCACTCGCGCCCATATTGTTTAAGGACCAGCCACTTTTTCACATTTTGATCCAACTGTCAGCTGACCTGAGCAAGCTCTCCGTTCCGTTTCGAAGCAGCTCTCAATGGGTAAACAAAGCTTATTGACGTAATGCGTCTGACCTCTGTGAACACGTGCCATCTGATGTCTGCTTGAAGTGTGTTCAGCGGAGTGTGTTTGCGTGCATGTAGCCCTGCCCGTGGAGTCTGGCTCAGTAAATGCCTGTCCTGAGCCGTATGTTCTCTGCCCTAATTGAAGTGGATCACTTCCTGCCAATTAGTGGAACACTGGGCGAGCTTTAAAGGCAAAGCCCAAAGGGCGCAGCGTCTGGAGGTCTCTTTGAAATGCGTACCACAAAAAAATTAATAACTCAACCACGCCATCCAACATCAAGCAGGCAAATAATTAGTTTTTGGTTTCTTAACTGGTTTTGAACTGGTGCTGTGTGTAGTTTTATCAGGTCAAGGTAACGATGCTCTGCCGAGGTGCTCAGGGAGTACAGCTTCATTGCCGGCCAGTAGGGGGCAGTGTGGTGATGGCAATCCGCAAGTTTTTGCTATTAAGATCATCTCTGTCGTAATCTTGCAATATTTTGGAGAAATTTCCTTCGGCTGTTTTGTTGTTTGAGTCAAGTAACTGTAAATTTATCACAGTTAATTGCAGAAATGTCGTTTTGTGTGGCAGCATTGATACATGTGTAGGGATTATAGATTTATCAATGTCTGGACAAGTACTTTGCACACTTGCAGAGACAACCCATCTGTCTTTTCACTGGGCCTAAATCTGCTGCAGCACAGGAAATCCTCACACACCTTTGTGCACACATGGAGCTGATGCACTCCTCTAGAGTGAGTCACCAAAAACAAAGGCTTCTCCTCATTTCCCTCTAACACCTGAAGAGGGCGAGATGCCTCACATTCCCCTCCCAATCTCTCTTTCCACAGAACAGACCTTACAAACCGATCAACCAAAGCACTGCTGCGGCACTGCGCAATTAAGGAATCAATGCCAAGTAGCTTGTACTGTCTGTGATGTGTTGACATGCAGTTTTGGGTTGAGGACAGGACTACAAACAGGCTTTGGAGATATATTTATTGCCACTAGATGGCAGTTTCTAACAAATACAAAAAGTGTGCAGTCGCTGGAGTGAACAGTGAGATCACACCAAGACATATTCTATAAAATATAAATATACAAAATATATTCACAAAGTATTCAGTGCACTTACATTTATCTCTGTATAGCAAGAGACCAAATAAATACCATCCTCTTTCAAGCATTCAAAGTAGACACGGTATACCTTAAAAATCTGACATGTGCTTGATTGTCATAAGTGAGCAATACATATCTTGTGCGAAGGATAACATTTGATCTTTAAGCTTGATTTAAACACCTGGCCTGATTTGTCTCAAACCGCATCTGATTTTGAGGACACAAATAAAGTGGTTTGATTTCACACGCCACAAAATGCAAATGCTGTGCTACAACGGGCTACTGCTAATTTGAACACTGGTAACAGAATGGGACAATGTGCCCATCTGACCTCGTCCTCACTGGGGGAGACGCCATGGGGGGAGAGGGAGGGGCGAGGACACTGAGCATGTCTTTGCCCACTTGGTGTGACGGTGCAGGCGCCCTCACAGCCAAACAGTGGTGGAGTTGTCTGGAGGCTTCTCCTAGAAATGGGTCACATTTTGATCCAGTTGTACAGAGCCATTCTACCCAGGTCCTTTGCAACATTCCGGATCTAATTCTTACTTTCTGCTGCTCGATGTACATCACTGCGTCATGGGCGGTGACAAAGATGTGCTGGGGGTCCATGTAGCTCATCAGGCCACTCGCCATGAGGCTCTTGAGGACACGTTCTGTATGACGAGACAGAATCAAATGCCGAAATATAAACCATGATTCTTGACGCTAGTCTCAAAGTGTCTCCTTTGCAAATGGAAAGAACTGTGAAGGGTCCGTGATCTCACCGTTACAGTTTGACAAATACACCTCGAGTCCAAACTTCTGACATTCGACGCACATCTGCAAAAGACCAGACATCACACTGACATCGCACACCAGAGCGTCACAGTGATAAGTGCGTGCGACTCTTTCACACACCTTAACAAAGAGTCTGGCTCCAGCGACATCCACAAAAGTCACACTGCCACAGTCCATCAGCACGGCCTGCACCTCGCTCTGCTCTGACGTTTCTGCTTGGGGAGAGGAGGGAGGTCAGGGTCTTGTGCTTGTGCTTTGAGGGTTGCATGTAGGCCGCAGGGAGATTTCAATGACATACCAGACTGAAAGATGTCAATCTCAGAGGAAAATGAAGTGTTGGCAATGCCACCCTCCTAGAGAACAACGAAGAAGAGGATAAATTAAAGACGTGATTTGAAGAACATCGAGAGCTTCTTTCTGATCCTGGGTCCGTTCAGCCAAATAAGGGCCTAAAGCCTTGCTTATGTGGTTATAGGAATTGTTCCTGATTCATTCTATTCCAGAACCCCTTGAGCCTCATCACCCTGAGGATTTCACACAATAACAAACAGCACTGAGTCGCCTCACCACTGTGCTGACCACTGTCTCTCTCTCCCTTTTCTCAAGAGCTTTGCGGGCCTTCTCTCGGCTGCGGATCCTCTCAGGCGTGAGGCCCAGCAGCTGGCTGACCTCCTCCCTGAAGAAGCCGCGGTTGCCGTAGTAGATGGGTCCATTGTAGGTTAGGATCTTCACGCCAGGCACCTCGTAGCACTGCAAGCCACATAGAGGTTTCAGGTCTTATTCTGCTGTCAAAATCTGCTGTGTTGTCATGTCATGCATGCACGCACACACACACCACACACACACAATGTAAGTGTGGACCTACAGAGTTCTGTGTCTTCCTCTCACCTTGCCGTGTTTCTCCAGTGGTCTGTAAATCTCAGTGTTACTAGCTCGACCAAGCACAGTGCAGCCAGCCCTGTGAAGCACAGGTCAGCATGACAACATATAACAAAATGTCAACAAAATAAAATATTTTGGAGCTCATTCTGTTTCTCCTGATAGTCCTCCAACGCGTAGCTGAGCGATGAGAAATTTGGGAAATGTGAGTGGCACCTTTGTGTGCGGCAGATGACGGTCATCATGGAGAACACCACCCCAATGGCCAGGCCCAGGTCCACATTGAGCACCACCACAGACACCCAGGTGACCACCCACACCATCTACGCCAGCACGCGGCCACGATAGCATCGATGGAATGAGAAAAATGTGAAATGTAACAGCCTCAAATGCCATTCATTCCTGCACTAGAAAAGTAAGTACACACGTTTTGCAAAGTCAGCACTATCAACATCTTACATTCTGCAACTGACAAAAGTTGGAGCATGGGGAGTGTGTGTGTGTGTGTGTGTGTGTGTGTGTGTCTGTGCACGCGCACGTGTGAAAATACTGGAAACACCAATTAGGCGTTCGCTTCAATGGTAGCTGACCTGGTAGTAACCAGGGAGCTAATTAACCACGGTTCCTCCTCTTCCATCCTCCCGTTGCTCATTTAGAACACACTCCCAAACATGCTGCCTCGCACACATACACACACTATCAATCGGTGGCCTTACAAAGTCGATCCTGCTGATCCTCCAGAGTTCAGGTAGGTCCTGGAACTGAAGAAGCATCTGCCTGAGGCTGGTGATGTTGATGCACGCCAGCACGGCCTGAGGAAAGAGAACAGGATTTCCGGTTAGGATGGATTTGCTTTTTCAACTTGTGGACACACGAGGCAACACACCTTTGGCAAGAAGTAGAAGAGCGGCCCGATCAGGAGCAGGACGAAGCAAACCACCAGACTGGTGAACAGGCCAGAGAGCTGCAAGAAAACACACACACAGAGGGAACACACTTTGGGTGTGGCATCTTAACTGCAGGTGTCACGCAGCAGTCATCTTAAAACACTGCTAGTGTGACTGCAGCGTCTTCAAAATGGGTCAAAGTGTCTTCAAGTGAGACACTTGAGACCGCTATGTCTCTGCTACAGTGGGCGGTTCCCACTGTCCCACCACTCCTAAAATAACGCGGAAGGGTTCAGCAAATCATCCCATTGGGGAGTGGTACCTGTGAGTGTCCTCCGGCGCCCTCTAGTATGTTCGTGGTTGCCATGGTAGCCGAACTTGGGAAGCAGGTGAAGAAAGAGGACACCATGTTGGAGATACCATGAGCCAGCAGCTCCTGCAGTCCAAAGGCAGCCCAGAGAGTGAGTGAGCGGGACAGCCACTGTGGTGTCAGTGAGAGGACGGGACAGCAGCATGTTCCCTCACCTGGTTAGGCTGGATGGAGTATCCGTGTTTTTCGGCATAGATCATGGCCAATGAGACCGAAACTGCATAGCCGACAAACGTTATGGCTATCGTGTCTCCAACAATGTCAGGGAATGTGTGCAAAGCAGGCATCTTTGGGCTCGGGAACCTGGGCGGAAGAAAATGAGGGGTGAAGTAAAAAACAAGTCTGGGCTCAGGGCTTTGCCTTAATCTCAGCATTCGAATGATATTACCCTGCTGGGATGTGGCCGACTATTGCAATGTCATAGGCTGACTCCAGCGAGGAGGCGTAGGCCACGACTGTGGCAATTATCACCTGAGGAGCCAAACACAAACCCAAACATCAGTTGGCTGCACGTTCATGCTCACACTCAGAGCCCGAGGCCGACTCACTGTGAGGATCTCTGCCGGGATCGGTGTGCGTAGTCGCTGGCGGTAACGCATGTTGATCTCCTTCACGGGCACGAGAATGGCCAAACACACCGTGGAGATCAGCAGCTCGGCCAGGTTGGTGTGAGGCAGGTTCTCCATCACAGACGCCAAAGTCTGAGACAGGTAAATCCAGTGAAAGTTAAGGCTAGCATCCTCGGACTACTATCGTTAATCCCTGCTTACCTTGAAAAGGGAGAAAGCCCCCGTATGGCGGGGCAGACGCAGCCCCAGCATGCTTTGCAGCTGCGAAATGGTGACGTGGAAGGCAGCTGCGCTGGTGAAGGCCTTGACGATGGGCTCTGACAGGTAGGTGGAGAGGAACCCCAGCTGAAGGCCAAACATGCAGAGCTGCAAAGAAAAGGATGCACAGGTCAGAGAGTCAGAGAGGCTCATCTCGACCCGCCGCTAGCCGCTGCTTCACCATGAGAACTCCCGAGAGGAAGGCAACAGCCGAGGCCACGCCGATCCGCTGCGCCTCGAAGTCAGCAGCTTCGGGAGAACTGGAGTTCATCTCCAGAGGAGTCGGAACCAGCTGCTCCACCACAGTGCCGGTCATCAGGCTCACAACCGCAAAGGTACCTGACCACGTGAGGAGAACATCGTCAACAGCTGCTCCGTCACTTCAGAGGAGTTACAGAACAATGGCGTCACAAGACAGAAAGCCAGCGGGGTGTCCTACCAGTAGACACGTGGCGTCCCGTCCCAAACATCATGTAGAGAACCACAGGGAAGAAGGACGTGTAGAGACCAAATATGGGGGCCACAGATGTGAGCAGGGCAAACGCCATGCCTGTTTCACACAGGTGATTCAGCAATGAATACAGAAATTGAGATGTTAAAAACACGCCAAACTTGTCACTGACATGACATGATGGTGTGAGGAGAAGGTGCTGCACCAAAGCATGCCGAACAAAAAAGAAAACTTGAGGATATTGCCGCTGATCATACAGTTGCCACAGATTATGCACAATGCAAACCGAGCAGTTTCCAAAAAGACAAAAATCACACGTTATTAGAGTGTGTTAATGACTTGGGATGCTATGGATAGGTTAGCTGTGAGAGAAGTTTTCTCAAAATCAGAGGGGTTGTTGGTTTGATTCCAAAGCTCCTCCACGATTTGTGCCATCTTGGGCAAGGCACTGAACACCTTGCTACTCCAAGTCTCCTCAGTAGCAGAGAGTATTATATAAGAGAAGTGACAATGCTTTCACCATCATCGTGATAAAACAACTGCACCCCAACAGCTGGATTTGTCACACTTTGTCATTTCTGTATCTATTGGAAAGTGAAAATGTAATTGACACCAACTGCGTGTACTCGTAAAATATAAAGCTAAAAAGGCTTCTGTCCACCTCCACCTTGTCACAGTCCCCTCCACTCTGCGCTGTTACCTTGCGGAATGTGAAGAATCCCCACCGTCACTCCGGCCACGGTATCTCCAAGGATCCACTTCCTCAGCCTATAGCGGGGCAGCCAGCTGAAGATGGGCACCCTGCGGCCGAGCAGGTGGAGGCAGCCGCGGCGTGAGCACCTGCAGCGGGCAGACAGCTTCTCCCACAGTCCGTCTCCGGCTCCGCCGCCGCCGCCGCTCCCGCCGGGGCCGCGCTCCTCGGAGCCGTAGGCCTGCCTGAAGCGCTCCTCCGTGTAGACGCTCCGGTACACCACCACGGAGGCGCTCATCCTGTCCCACTGTACGGACTTCACACCAAACTCTGTCCTGTCACCTGCGGCCACCGCATTCTCCCGTCAGCTTTTCTCCCCCTCCACTTCCCAGCCAATCACGCAGCTCGGATCATTTCAGTGCCGGTGAGTTGGCAAACTTTTCCCGCATCTCTGCCCACTGAAAAGGTGAATCGTCGCTGCGTTGATGGACGTCTTACGTAAATCCTCAGGGTCCTACTGCGAAAAGAGTGAAAAGGAAGCATTGCAATATATATATATAGACACACTCTCTCCATCCCTCTCCTTTACACACACACACCCTGAGGATCCTCCCTTACGTCCAGCCTCCAGAGGGCTACAGGGGAGGTGCGATCAAGTCACACAATGTATCGCACTGTGAAACGCCTACACACATCAAAGTAGCATTGTTGGAGGAGTGGAGGTGTAACCCCAAACCCTATCTGCCAGTGAGGAGTTCATTTCCGAGAAGGATGAATATCTGTGACGGCAGCGTGCACGGGTGAGAGAGGAGAGGCTCTCTGCTGCCCGTGGGACCCCCGTGAAACTCGATCGCGCTGGTTCACGGATCAAACCACACCTTGACTCTGATCAGGGGGTTGTGTGCAATGACTGAGAATTTGTTCCCTGTCAAAGACAGGCTATGTACCAGGTAGACACAGGGTCAGATGTGATGTGTGTGTCAGGTGTGTGTGACGCGTCCACTGTTGAGGTGGAGCGATGGAGCCGCTTTGCCCAGAAAACTGTGTGTATACTCGCTCATTGAGGTCCTCTTATTACTCAGAGCCCCGGACAATGCTCACCGGAATCTCTAACTCAGATCTCTGCGCAAAAATCCCGTTTTGGGCCCTGATGAATGAACCTCGGCCCCTCACCGTTGATAGAAATCGGGCTACGTGGAGAATCGCACACAGTGCCACTCTTCTCCATTGTTCCCCCTGCCCACTCCCATGAGGTCTGACTTCAGTGGGTCCAAACCTTGTCTACAGTAGCCATAAGAAAGAAAAATAAAGAGATGCCACGATGTGTGACTTGACTCAAGTGCACACACTTACTTGGGCAACAATCTCAATACATTGTTTAGTGGAGGAAAACAGCGGGTTTGAGCAACAATCTGGTAAACCGCGTCTGAACCGAATTCCACTGAGCGTGTGGGCATGGAAATAGCTACACAAAGACATGACAGAGTTACAGTCTGAGACATCGCCGAGTCATCTTTGCGCCACGTTACGTCAATGCATCATTTCATAATCCCATCCTGTTGGTTTAAGCAGGACTATGACCCTAACTCTGCTGATTCCAAAATCACAATAATAACGGAAAGTCTGCACACGCCACCGTTATTTCCTCCTGGCAGCAATGGCTGCTGGATGGACGCCCCGCAAAGTGCGATGCGTCTCTGTCCGGCTTGTGTCTCCAACGAATGAAATTAACAGATATACAAAGGCCGAGGCGCTTTATCCCCATTGTTGTGTTCCTAGAATATTTGTTGTGGAGAAGAGATGCAGTGATATAAGGGACTTCCCTCACATGCCAGGAATGTGGGCCATTGTGTTGATCAGCTCCAGAGGATTTATGAACATACCTACGGCGCGGTGTGTCTGCAGGGCTGTTTAAACAAGATATTAATCAGTGGTAAAAAGGAACAATGTGTTGAATGGAAAAGGATATGAGCGTTAGCTCTGCAGAGCGGTCGCGCGCAGACTGGGATGACTCTCTGCAAATTCCAACGAAGGGAACGTGGAGTACCTGAGTGGCACCAAGCGCTCTAATCAAAAGTGGGATCTCAGAATGTGGAGTGGCTGGTTGAGATGGCTTAAAAAACAGGATATTAACATCCCGCCACAAACACAAAATGTGTCAAGTGACGTGACCCACTTTGCTCCACGAATGTGAACGTTCGTACGTGAGGTCACGTTCCGGCTGGCGACGCACGCGCCTGCGACTTCACGCAGACAAGCTCAGCTAACAAGGAATCTCCATGATATATTTAATAGGCAGGCCACGCTGTTTCTAATGTGCTCCATTTTCTCTGAAGACAGGCAGCTAAAACATTCATGCAGTTGTGAGTTTGGTGTAAACTTCCGGCGCCATCTGTGGTGGCGCTTGGCAGCCAGTCTCATGCATCCATTTTGTTTGGGGCATTAATATGAATGGCATAATTAAAAACATCTCATCCAGCCTGTCTCCTCCACGCTAAGTGTGTGTCCTGATCTTCCAAGGCCTCTCCTCTGTTTTCATCCAGGGAGAGGCTGCAGTCATTTTGAAGGCTATAGTTCCTCCCATTGTTCTTTATCTGCTTTATGGGATGCTTGTCCCGACCCCCCATCGCATGTGCTTTTGGAAGTGACCTTGTCCATGAGACGGAGTTCTGGCGGCCAAACCCCTGCATGTTTGTGTGTGTGTCGCCGTCTCCTCACCTCTCCCATCCCTTTCCGTCTTCTGCTCCTCTCCATCCATTAGCGCCTCTTCTTCTCGCTGTCAGTGGAGGTGAATTGTTTGGAGTTGTGATTGATTTCCCTCTGAAGGAATCTCCCCGAGGCTTCGCAGATTTGTCATAATTTGTAATGTGTTTTTACTTTTTCACCGTGCAGGGGTCAGTTCAATTCAGGAATAGGTCCAGGAAAAGGTCCAGGAGTCCTTTGGAAAGTGTACTTTGGAAAGTCCATAGTTTAAGTTAAGTTCTTGTGATCAGTAATTCAGACACCAGTGTGACAAAGTTCTTATTCCTTAAAGATGTCAAGGAGTTCTTTACTACTATTATTCACACAGTTTTTATCTCCAAGATCTCAAACAACTCGAGCATGTCTTTCCCAACTGTTAATGACCATTAAACATGGTAAACATTCCTTAAACCCGACAACTTCCTGCGTGACGTGTCCCTGTGCAGTGTGGGGTGGTGATGAACGTCTGCTGACCTTCACCACACCTACAGCACACGTGTCTATTTATCAAACATCTGCGTGGTCCATCTCCTGTGTGGGAGAGGTCACAGCCGCCTGTGTCCACGGGTCCCCAGGGAGCGTCTCCACTAATGATATGTCCCCCAGCAGGAATGTTTCATGCGGTGAAGCATTCAGAGATGAGAAATTAACGACCCTCTTGGAGGCGAGGCGGCACGAAGACACAACTCCCCATATTCCCGTCGCCATTTGTGAGGCGGCAGACGTGTTGTGTAATTGTTTGGTCTATCTCAGCTGTGGGAAGTGCCCTCGCCGCTCATCTGTTCCTCCATGTTGGAGAGCAAAAGAACCGAAAACAGACCCTACAAAAGTCACCATGTCGCCACTGGAGCCTGTCAATCATCTGCAGGGAACAAAAGGTGAGACAGAGTCCAATCTGCCCTTCCTGTGCCGGCTGCTCATCACTGTCCCGCTCATCCCGTGTCAGGATATGCTGCCGCTGATTAAAAACAAAGCACACGGGCGTGTTTGGAGCTAAAGAGTCAGCCACCGTTCCTATCGCTTTTTTTTTCACTCAGTCCATCTTGTCATGAGAATGAGGCCTATATAATTAAGTCAACAATTTATGGAGGTGTTTTGACCCCATGCGAGCCAGGCTTTGACCAAGGAGTCTCGCTGTGGGACGTGTCACTTCCTTGTCTGTGCCAAAGCATTGTGCAGCTCAAGTACACACCGGCGACACAGCCTTGAACCTCATTGTGAGAGCTGCTGCTACATTGTCTGCCGTCAACACTGGATTCACTTTCAACTGCAGATAATTTGTGCGGCCCTCAGGCTCCACCCAGCCCTGCCGTCCATTCCCTCTCTGCTGTCTCCACAGGAGAACAACAATGAGACACAGCACAGTCAAAACATTCTGATCTGCACCTACATAAAGTTGCGGTTCATCATGATGACAGGGTGTGTATTAGAATTCCACACGATTCAGTAAGTAGACCAATG
Source organism: Carapus acus (assembly GCA_900312935.1). NCBI lineage: Eukaryota > Metazoa > Chordata > Actinopteri > Ophidiiformes > Carapidae > Carapus > Carapus acus. The sequence continues at coordinate 6,624 of OMPJ01015109.1, read as the reverse complement.
GTTCTCAAATCCCCCTTGCGCTCTAGGGGTGGCGCAGTGGAACTGCAGGGGGGGATGTCAAAGGATCTCCTGGTTTATTTTATCGCTATTTTTCCCATAACAAACAATAAAAACTGTGAAATTCAAATGTCAAGAAATGTGTACATATCTTAGAAAAAAAACATCTCTACATACAGCTTATTCATTATAATTCAATGTATTCAAAACAAAGAAGGTGCGATTGATTTGGGGTGGTTGCCATTGAGCGGGTGAGGTGTGGGGGGGTCTTATAATGTTCATATGTCATCAAAGGGGGACTTAGGAAAAAAAAGTTTGGGAACCACTGAGGTAAACCAAATTGCACAGACTGTAACCAATGGAGGTAGTGCCGTTAAGGAGGAGGACAGGATCTGGAGTTGAAACACTTTGTGACGTCGCTGTGCGTGGGACGTAGATGGAGTGGCTCCTTCAGAGTCACCAGAGCGGCTAGGCTCACCCCTGTGAGAAGGTCAAAACTGACTCAGAGGCCAACATGCGCGCTAAACCAATTCTGAGCGAGGCTGAGTTGTTTAATTCTCGACATTGCGTGACATACGAATCGACATTAGCAATATCGAAACTCCATCCAGACCTGAAGCTCAAACAAAGCCCATCCTGGGCAGACTTGGTGACTCTCCGAGGATGCTGGATATCACCGCAAAGTATTTTCCAGCGAAGCATAACCTAACAAAAGGGCGGAGAGCCTGTGTTTTTGGAAATGCGCTCATGCTTCCCTGCAGGCTCCCGGAGCTGCTCAGGCCTTGGCTCTGCCCCAGCACCTTCATTGATGTGACCACGCTCTGTGCTGTAAGGAGAGGGAGGCGCTGCAGCATCAGCATTGGCTCTCCGCAGTATGTTCCAGTGCTGGGAGCAACAACACACACAGAAACACACACGACCACCTACAAAGTCTGTTGCCCGGTCTCCAAACTGTGATCAGGGAGCGCTGTACCGCTACAAGCCGCGATAAGGAGCATTCCCATTCCACGAGGTGCTTCTGGAACGTGTTCCCCACCGTGTCCTCGTCCTCTCCGCTCCCGTGCTGCCTCCTCCTCGCTTCTCCATCACCTCTCTCCTGCTCCCACCCGTCACCCTGGACCCAGTCAGCACAGCATCAAAGGGCACCCGTGGCTCCAGCTGGGTGGCCACTAGCTTCTCATTTCCTCCCATGCTGTCCAGCCATTCAGCGGTGGCGTGCTCCGTCAGGGCTGAGCGGACCCCAGGGAGTCCACCAGGAGCCTCTACTCGCCGCTCACCGCCGCTTCCTGCTCATTTGAGAGAGCCCTCAGAATGGAGCGCCATTGTCCTGGCTGTTATCTGATGGCCCCACTCAACAGGCAGACAAAGCCAAGAGCCTGGGGGCTCCCCCGCCTCGCTGGCCGTGTCCAGTCCCTGCACTTTTATTTTTTGTAAAATATTTCGACAGCCAATAAAAGGACTTACGCTCCATATGCGTACTGTAGAAAATGCTTCCTTTGTACAATGTTAGAAAAGCCTGGCTGGACCACACAGGGCCTGTGAGGAGTCGTGATTTGTGACGTGGAGGAGGTTGATGTGGTTGTGTGCAGACAATGTTGTGTAACATCACACAGTCCAGCTGCAGTCCTGGAGACTCTGCTCAGTAAATCATCGGCTCACCGGCTTCATGATGATGGATTCGGTCATCTACCAGTCATCACCTGTGATGGGTGGTGGGAGGTTCTGGCCCACCAGCCAGTTGGTAGAAAAGGAACCATGGAAGTTTTTAACTTCAATTAAAGTTTCGGTTTGCTGAACTGTAACATTCAACGCAGGCGACTGCACTGAAAGCATTTCAACATACACCACTGGTAAAAAGTTTAGAGCACCCAAACTTTTCCAGAATCTATTGAAAAAGTGTCTCACTGTGCTATGAAATCGAAACATCAGACAAATTAACAGATATACAAAGCTTTGAAAGGAATCAATTTAGAGACCAAAATGTGTTTTAAACTTTGATTCATCAAAGTAGCACCTTTAATATAGCAGCTGAACCTTACTTCTTTTTTTTTTTTAATCCTCTGGCAGTTCACCAATCATCTTTGCTCCATTTCAACCTGTTCATTGGACTTGAACTGCTTGAATTTCAATAAATCTACTGGAAAAAATTGGGGTGCTCTACAACTTTTGACCAGTAGTGTATGAACATCCAGAATACACACACAGTGCAGACACACACTGATGGAAGCACAAATAATTCAAACACAGCAATGACGTGCATGAGGAGATAACTGCAAAACCAGACAGCCCGTAGTGCAATGTGGGTCCTAGCAAACATGATTTCTGCTACTTTCCCTGCTAACAAAGGAGACTCTGTGCGTTTTGTGGGAACTCAATATCTACTGCCTGGAGGTGAAGTCCCTAAGCTGCCAGCTCAGTCCAATATAGTAGCAGAGACAGAGTCCAATTCCCATAGAGTCATGTTCCCTCACATCACCACACAGGAGCAAGTCAGCAGCCGGAAGACACAAACACAAAATGTAAAATGTGATACTGTTATGGAGCAATACGGATTTGTTCACTGCAACAAACATATCTGTGTAAATACATCTCTGAGTATTGCCATACAGACATGAGCTCATAGCCTCCCAGTACTTGATCTTTACCTATGATTAGTCAAGAAAAAGGACCTTGCCTGTCCATGGAATCGGTAAGATGATTTTCATCGAAACAAAATCCCCAATTTTCATCTCCATTTTTAGTAAGTAAGAGTGCACAATTGTTCATAACGAGGGTGCCACTGAAAACATAACATTTATCCTCCTGTCATTTGTGTTGGTGTGGGGTTGTAGTATCGGACATGTAATCGCCTGACTTGGCTGATGTGGCTAACCTGTTAGCAAACAATGGCCTAACAGTGTGCCCACACACCTGAGGCATGTACCTGTAAGTCCAATATTGCTATTTTGCTGGGCTCACACACCTTCCAGCTTCCAGCCATTAACCCAATAAGTGTCCCTGTCATCAGCACAGAGGATGATTCAGCGTGACATTTAGCTAATGGACGTGCCGATGGAAATGTGTCAATTAATTGTGGCTCAGCTTAAAAACGATGTAGTGCAATGCAGGATTTGCAATGATCGCTAACTTCTGTGACTGATTTTATTTTGCCCTACTCGGTGACTGAAGGTATTTTGGTTTGCTAAGTCAGACATACAATCTAAGAAGACAAGTGCATAGCCAGTTTCTCAGCCTGCGACGTCTTTGTGGGTTCTCCAAAGTGGATGTTCACAATGATAATACTATTCAAAGCTGCATCTGTGTTGATATAATCCATTTTAGTGGAGATTTAGGTTTTTCTGTATTTTTGTAATAGGTGCATTTTATTTCAACTCCTCATTTATTCTGTTTTTTTTTTATCATTCATTCGTGTTTCCTGCAAGACCTCACAGGCAACATAGTCGAAGCAAAGTTGGTTTCAAATGGCACAACAGAGGGGAGGTAGGGAGAGTGTAAACTGACAACGAACCTGCCTGATTTCAGTGTTGGTGTTGTGTTTTACTCTATGTGGTGATTCTGTTGGAACAGCTGCAGAACATATCAATGTGATACAAAAACTGATGTTCAATTGGGGTTCTATGTCCTTTTATCCTGCAGTCGCCATGGTCAGTATGTCACCACAAAGCCTTAACAGTAGCAGCATATCGGTACACTTACTTTGTGTTTATCTGCATCAAATGGAGCAAGGACCAGTGTGGGAACTCATGTGTCCAAACTCTAGCCTGATTTCCAGTCAGGAGTATTATGTTGCCATAAATCTGTGAGATAATTCCACACATCTCTCAACAAATTCTGTCTGGAGATTAACGCTGAAGTAAATAAAGGAAAGCAGTAGCGACCTCTGGTGGCTTGTTTTGTACATCGACGGCAGTGGAGGGACTTGAGGAAACTACAGGCCGCCTTGCCTTGTTTAGTAGCTTTTAGATCTATCGTCTTCTTTTCCTTGACTGACAGGCTTTCTTGTCATAAAGTGC
>OMPJ01015108.1:53199-68291 GCA_900312935.1 Carapus acus | reverse complement strand
TGCCGCGAACACGAGCGAGAACGCTCACGACTCGCCTCATTTCCTCTCCATCCCTTTGCAGTCCCTTTTTTCAGAATCCCTCTGGTCTTGCTCTGTTCATCTGCCTCCTCTCCTCTCCTCTCCTCTTCCTCATCCCCATTGCCCTCTCTCCCTCCCTCTCCACAGTATCTCTAGCATCCAGCTCCGTGGGCCCGGGCGGGCAGGTCTTCCACGTGGAAACGAGCGAGATCGTGTTGAGGGGCGACCCGCTCACAGGGTTCGGGATCCAGCTGCAAGGGGGCGTCTTCGCAACAGAGACCCTCTCGGCTCCCCCAGCCATCCGTTTTATTGAACCCGACAGCCCGGCTGAGAGGTAACCTGCTGAGACACCTGACAAATAAACAAACATCAACGTGGGAGACATCTTGAACTTGGCATCAGCACTGATCGGCCCAGCTTGACAATGAGCTCCAGACACAACAATAGGGGAGAAAGCGAGTTTGAAGGAGTTTGCGTCTTGAGGATAAGTAAACACAGTGAGGAGGGGAAAAGCAAAGCGTTTTCTTGAGATGATTCATAGCTTGGTGCTGCCATGTGTTGTATTGATTACTAAGACATGGTGCGGTCCAGTTAACACAATCTGACCAATATGTGGAATCTGTCTTCGTCCTATTAGATTAATGACTTTCCTGATGCCCGCGGCCTGGGAATGGGCCCACTCACACGCGTTTGTGTGTGTGTGCTTGTGTTTTGTGTTTTAGCATTTTGTACCGATTGCAGGAAAAAACAATTGGGCCAACACGCTGTGTTAATGCGTCTCCTCCGTCTGTCTCTTTCTCTCCACCATACACCACATTGTGACTCGGCTCTCGGCCCCTTGTGGAGAAATGTTTGTGTCTCTCTCTCCTGTCCCCCCGGTGCACAGGTGTGGACTCCTGCAGGTCGGGGACAGACTGCTGTCCATCAATGGGATACCTACCGAGGACGGCACGCTGGAGGAGGCCCATCAGTTGCTCAGAGACTCTGCTCTGGCCCACAAGGTCACGGTGGAAATCGAGTTTGACGTTGCAGGTACCACGTGGCTCCCTCGCTCACCTCACCCACTCGGTGTGCTTCCGCTTACCTTACCCTTACTCTTACCTTTACTCGAAGAGTCTGTGGTCCCCAGCAGTGGCACCTTTCACGTCAAACTCCCGAAGAGAAGGGGCGTTGAGCTTGGCATCAGCATTAGCGGTGAGTTGGCTTCCAGCAAATAAAAAAACAGCAGGGGGCAGTGTTGCTCAACCCAAGAACGTAGGCATGGCCAACGTAGATTTGCGGCTGAATGAATGAAATTAGTGTTCTGTGATCCATAAAATTTGAGCATGAGGGCAAACACCTCATTAACTCTGAATAAGACTGGCCGCACCGCCATCATTCACTACAGCCCCGACCAGCTTGGTTCAAACACACACACACACACACACACACCAAGAACAATACTGTACAAAAAAACAAGTTCCATGCCGCAGTGGCGGATCATTTGTTGAGCACACTTGCAACTAATCGCATTTCCAGAAAGATAATGTCAAAATTCTCCTTTTCACCAGCAAGCAAGAAACCTGGCAAGCCCCTCATCATCTCGGACATCAAAAAGGGAAGTATAGCCCACAGGTATGTCCGCCTGTCCGTCTCTCTTTGTTTGCTAGGGATGGAGAAGGATTCAGAGTGATTCCAGCGCTGGTTGACATGGGAGTTCTTCTGGAATGCCAGAGAACCTCCACCCTCCCTAATAGATGCCATCTCTCTTGTCTGTGGACCTGGTAGGACAGGGACTCTGGAGCCTGGAGACAGGCTGCTGGCCATCGATAATGTGCGTCTGGAGAACTGCACAATGGAGGACGCCATGCATGTCCTAAAGCAAGCCGAGGACATGGTCAAACTCCGAATTCAGAAAGACGAGGACAACATCGGTACAACGATCCCCCCAACATGCCCATTGGATGTTCCTGGCTTTCCCACAAGCGCCATATGAATAATTGCAAGTTTAATGACCGAGAAAGGGATCAAATATAGCAACCTTTATTCAAACAGCTGCCATGAGCCATTGGACAAGTTTTATGTTGCGCTACAAAAGTGCCCCAACTGTACTGTGATCAAATTTAGTCTGCTGCATTAATTCACGCCTCCACCTGACAGCGTCGCGCGTGTGTGTGTGTCCCTGTGCAGATGAGCTGGAGATGTCAGGCTCTATAATTTACACAGTGGAGTTAAAGAGATATAATGGACCACTGGGCATCACCATTTCTGGCACGGAGGAGCCGTTTGACCCCATTGTCATCTCTGGACTCACCAAGAAAGGCCTGGCAGAGAGGTGAGTGGGCGAGAGAAAGAAAGAGAGAAAATGTGGCACGTTACTGACTAATGCGAAAATGCAACACGGAGCTGGAAGAGGATTATTGAGAGGCTGATTCAGTGTGATGGTCGTCGCTTTAAAGGCTTGCGAACCTGAGAGATGAATGCCAAATTTGACAGGGAAGCAACAGCCTGCCAGGAAAAACAGAATATATAACTGCGTATGTGGGTGCCATGAAAATGAGGTGAACGATAAGAGTACTTTGTAAAATGGAGGTAGCATCAGTTTGACATGACAAAGGGCAGCTTAATACCAGTGTTGGCAATTTTCCTGGTGGAGCTTCAGGTCAAGCTGGCGTCTCTGTCACCCACCCATCCTCACACTCCGCAGGACCGGCGCCATCCACATCGGGGATCGCGTCCTGGCCATTAACGGGGTCAGCTTGAAGGGCAAGCCGCTCAGCGAGGCCATTCATCTGCTGCAGATGGCCGGGGAGTCGGTGACCCTCAAGATCAAAAAGAAAGCCGAGCGTACGTACAGAGGGGGGGTTGGATGAGGCTTAGCACGGAACCGCGAGCACCCCTGTGTGAGCGGAACACTCTGTGTGTCCCCAGAATGTGATGATCAGCCGCCCGCAGACAGAGAAGCGGGGTTTCTGAGCGACACGGACGACGAGCTGACGGAGTCCCACAAGGCCAGTAAACACTCTGAGATCTACTCGGCCACCGTGCCCAGCGTGGACTCGGCCATGAGCTCCTGGAACGGCTCGGGGTTCGACGGGGGCTACGGCAGCCAAGGTGAGGCTCCACGGGCTGCCCGGGGTTGGGAGGGTTTGAGTCGGATTCATCTTGGCTTTCGTCCAGTTGAGATGCCCCCGGCCCACTTTTTCCACTTCTTTTTTTTTTTCCCCTTTTCTCCATTTCAGCCACATATCGCGCCAAGACTCCAGATATAATGCTGGAGCCAAACGAGTGGCGGCATACAAACCCGAGGAGCTTTCCCAGCTGCAGCCCCGCGGGCCTCGGCCACCATGCCGCCCTCTATGATGGGAGGTTCACGGAGGATGAGTGGGACAAATTGCCCGGGTGAGATGAAAGACGGCCCGCCGGCCCACATGTCCACTCGACTGTCCCGCGTTAAAGTACTTCCAGTCGCTCTGCCAACACCTCATTTCATTTGGATCATTTTTTATGGGATATGGTTTTATCCTTTGTTCCAATCTGTCCTTGTTTTCTCTTTCTCAGGTATTCTCTCTCTCACCTGCTTTACTAACCGCCCACCAGCTCTGTGGTCTGTCACATAGGCCCATCGTCCTCTCTCACCTCTTGTCTACATCTTAACGTCTTCTCAGAAATCATCTCAAGGGCTGAAGGACTCATCAGATCTGTCTGTCACTCCACTCTCGGCGTCCCCCCACCCCCACTCCTCCTCTCAGTCTTCCATGTCAAACTGTCATTTTCTTTTCTTTTTTTTTTTTTTTTTTGATTTCATTTTTTTTTTTTTTTTTTGGACTTGCATTCTTTTTTTTCTTTTTTTCAAACTACAAAAACCACTTGCCTAACGTAGAAGACTCCACACTGTTTGGGAGATTGCAGTAACGATCACTGTGGCTCCAAGAGACTCTCGAAGGATTCTCCAGGCGGGCAGCCGTAAAATGGCATTTCCCATGATGCTTTGGTTCGACACGAAGGAGTGGCTCTCATGCTCTGGTTACTGCATTGTCATAGATTCGTCAGCCCCCCTCGTTGCCATGGCACCTTGAACCAGGAGGACACCTTCTGGTCCCAGGCCCTGCAGGACCTCGAGACCTGTGGGCAGTCGGAGATCATCAGGGAGCTTGAGGTAGGCTGCCTGGAGCCTGCGTGCGTATTCCCCACATGTCTCTCTCTGCTTTGTCCTCCACGTGAATGATAATCACCAGCATGTGTAATCTGTTCTATTGGACAAGATGGGCCATGGACCTGTTGCTGCACTGATGGAGGACAGGGTGTGATTTTCTTACCTCTGTCTCCAGCTCTACTCTCTTTACAGTCCCTCAATGATGCACAATATGCTAATATATTGTCATATATTGGTGGTATACTGTAGTTTTGAAATGTCCCCCTCACTCTGTCCTGCGGCAGGCATCCATGACAGGGAGTAGTCTAAGTCTATATCTGGAGGAGACCAAAACAAATGACGACTCCATGTTCCAGTCCGAAATCAGCCCCATCAAGAAGGACGGAGGCCGCAATGAGTTGAAGAACAAAAGTCATCTACGTATGTTGACTGCGAGCCAAAACGCGTCCTCCAGAGGCAAGGGACCCCCGCCTGACATTTTGTCCCCCACCGCTCTGGAGCTGCACAAGGTAGCTCTGACGCCGAGGGGACGGACGCCAAGTCAGATTTCTAACCATGGCAAAGTTGAGACAACAGTATTACAGATCACTGTTTCGAGAGGAGTGAAGCAAATAGTAGAATAAATCAGTAGAATAAATATTTGCTTCTATATTTCCATACAAATATGGAAGTAAATATTGACGTCCATACTTACTAGAGGTTAATGTTTACTTCCTTGTTTGCCATAGTAGCCTGTGTCAAGTCCCTCACACACTCATCCTTATTGCAGCAGTCAACACAGGAAGAGCTGCCATCGATGATGAACTCTCTTGACGCTCGAGCTCGATTTACTGCTGCGACGACGCCGACAGCTTTGGTTTTCTCGGGGTCAGGAGCTCCCACTGAGCAGCAGTTTGCCGAGCGCCGTGTAAACACCGTCACCACAGGGATTCCACCCGTTAGATCCACCGCGCACTTTTTGTTTTGTGAAAAACTGGACCCCACGGATACCTGGCCAGCCAGGGCTTGCAGCGCGTGTGTGACAAAAACACTGAAGTATACTCATTACCTGGAGTTACCTCAGCGGATGACGTGCACGTGTGTTTAGCCACCTCCACACGCTGTGATTCAGCACAACCAGGGCGCACGTCTGCACGCACGCACGCACACACGCACGCACACACGCACGCATGCACACACTTATGCACGCCATCACCTCCTGGGATGAGTTCATCCCGTGTCACGCTTTTCCAAGCACATGGGGGCGCAGTGTTTATCTGTGTGCACCGCACAGCGGGAGCGAGATTGTGCGTCTCCACGGCGAAAGCTGTGTAGACGTACAGTATCGTCTCGTCAGCCCAGATATTTGGTGTAATCTGCTGAGTGGCATGTCCACCGCACAAACTGGGAGTTCAGAGAACACTGGAGACAAACGTGATGTCTCGCCATGGAATGTGGACACAGGTTGTCATGGTTGCAGTAATCGTACCCACCAGTTCAGAGATATAGTTTCATCTCATCAATTCCAGGCCTCCACCCTCTGCTGTTCACAGCACGTGCCATGCTGATTGTTTACTTTACGGGGGCTTGCTGTCTTGCAGGTAACCATGAGAAAGGACGCAGAAAGCCACGATTTTGGCTTCAGCGTATCTGACGGGCTTCTGGAAAAAGGCGTCTACGTCAACATGATCCGCCCGGATGGCCCAGCAGATCAGGCGGGGCTTAAACCCTACGACCGCATCCTGCAGGTACTATTTCAGGGTTTTTATTTTAGTTACGTTTTTTGGGAGATTTTCCGCTAGATGTTGACTCAAAGATGATGGGATCGGTGTGTTCTCCCAGGTTAACCGTGCAAGGACCAGGGACTTGGACTGCTGTCTGACTGTGCCCCTGATCATGGAGTCGGGTGATTGCTTGGACTTGGTTATTAGCAGGAATCCCTTGGCGGCCGCAGATGACGTGCTGCCCGACGACTGTGACGATCCCTCCAACTCACTGTTGTGCTTAACTAAGCACCGGACCAACAGCGTGGCCCTGTAGTGCTGGTTTGCCACACCATGAACTGAGATAAGACATATCACTGACAGCTGGTTAGTTCACCATGTCAGGCACAGGCACAGACACACACAAAACACTCACACACAATCTGGTTACTGCACCACAGCACACAAGCTACATACACATGTTCTGTGTTTTCTTTCTTTTGTAGATTGTTTTCACGGAGTGGAGATGGGAAAAGTTTATTCTCACCAACTGCGTGCACGCACACACATGCACACACACACACACACATACATACACCCAAACAGATGGTGTGTGTGTAACTAAAGGTCTGGGAGCACCCTGTCAAGTTTCATTTAGTTTGGCCACACTTTGCTCTGTCCGTTTCCTCTCCATTCCAGGCGGTCCTGCCAAGCAGTAAGAGGATATTGCCACTGACCATAAATTATATTTGAAAGCCATGTGCATCTTAATACCAGGAAAACCTGGTGTAGACACTTGATCACTTCTGTTCTAGAATGCTTGTTGTGTAAAAGGATGTTTGTGTCCAGTCCAAATGTCTCCCTTTATATTCACTCTGTTTTATGGTCATTTATAGTTCCCTCAAAGCATTGAAGTTGACACAATGGCAGCGTTCAATTTGACACAATGTTTAATATTTGCATGTCTTCCTTAACGAGGTTTTGGTGTGGTTGGTTTTCCGGAGACGTTCATCATTGACAATGTTAAGAAGTACTCCTCCTCCTGTGTTTCTTCTCACGCCCATTCTGCAGTCTGCCATTGTGTTTGTGAGCACAGGCCTGATGTAGCACTGGTAATTTTTTGGTTTTATGTGTGTGTGTGACGCCTCACGGATCACTTAAGTTGAATTATTTCCTTTTAAAATAAGGGATGGGTTGCCTTTCACTTTTTGTTTTTCTCCTGAACACCTTTAATTTTCGGACCACTGTTTACTGTTTTGTTTTTTTAAATCTTGGTTGTCTTCATTTATGCCATGGTGCATTTCTATAAGAACCCCTCACACAATTGGATCCAATGGAAACTGTTCAGTGTTGCTTTCTCCTGTTTTGTTTTAAGCTGTCTGAGATGTTTAGTCTGCCTCAGTATAAATGTTTGGTCTTAATGTTTGGGAGCAGCTTGACGGACTGCATTGATCCTTGGACAGTTACCTCTGCTATTCCATACCTACACAGCCATGGCAGACATGTTTTTAATAATTTCATTATCTGTACTGTATCACAGCTACACAAATGTTTCATGTTGTGCAGTCATTTACTTTTCTGTGCACATTTCTAGGGTTCTCACTGGAAGAAGTGAGCGGCTACCATCATGAATGTGCCTCCATGTTTTATTTTAAATTTCTATAACTTGAAAGCTTTATTGGATTTTTATTTTTGCTATTTATTTTACTATAAATGTATTCATCTCATGGGAATAAATCAATGTTTCTTTTATTTCTCAGCAGTATTGCCTTTCATTTCAAAAGCATGTACTTGCCTCACTAGGGGGAAGATTAATCTTTTTTTTTTTTTTCCCAGTTGGAATGAAGCTCCACACTGCTACTCATCTCTCATCCAGTAGAGGACAGGAATGGTTACTTTCCATCTCCAATTCATCCACTTGTTGGGTCTGTCTCATTGCCTGAAGAGAGAACCAAGTAGAGGATTAAAAGGACAAGAAAGGGAAAACTTACCACGTAACGTGCACATTGCATGCTGTAAGATCGGCCGAAATAGTGACAATTAGAAAGCAACAGTTACACCTCTGTGATGACTCTACTGACAATAATCAATGTCCACCCATTGAGTCAAGGTCAAAAAACACTTTGAAACAATGAAGACATTTAAAAACGGGTCTTTGTCCTCCTATTTCTTCTGTCTCTGTAGACTCCTAAGATTTCCCCAGAGTTTGGTGTTTTGGGAAAATGTGGTTGCATTTTGTCTGCCTCTTATAACCAGAATTTCATCCTGTTAGTCATACAATTGACATTATTTAACAGGTCGCCCACCTGCATCCATCTGCCTTCTTTGCTTGTTTTGTTGTGGATGAGGCCTGGATGGGCCATTGCATTCTGGGTACTCAAAATGTATTGTCTTTTCTCTAATTTCAAGATGACTCTCACCTTGGAGCAATGCCGATGCCATCAATCTGATTAAGCATACACTCCATGATACACTCTTGTTTAGAGTTCCACAGTACAGCACACTGAGATGAACTTTAGCGTTGCTGGATGGGGCCTGTTGCGATAATGGTACTGTTGACTTATTTGTCTGCTCGAGAAAGCCTTAAACATGTTGGGCAGCAAATCAAAGGTTTGCTTTATTAAAGGAGAGCCAAATATTTCACTTAATTGCTCCTTAAAGCGTTGGAACAACAGCTTTGCTGTACATCGTGTTTCTCCCTTTGAGCATTTATGTTCAGCGGCTGCTCTGAATCACGGAGCTCGATTAAACTGACGTACTGCCCTGTCTCCACACAGTCGGCGCATGCAGCTCCGTGAGACGCAGATCTCAACAACAAATCACCATAAACATGTACGTTCTTTGTAATTCTCATTTATTCATCAGGAAGAGCAACATGGGAGCGGCAGACATGGTATGTCTGCATGCCTGATGAATGCTGGAGCCAAACCCTATGACCCGCAGGTGTTTTTAGCTGTTTTTTTTAGCTGTTGTTTGTGCCCCTGCCAACTATGGCATCATCCATCCATCCAGTTCAGTTCCCTCCCAGCAGTCATATGGTGGGGGTGGTTGTCCTGGACAGGTCATCGTCAGGACCTCTGAGGCAATAGTGCCATGACTGTTGTGTACTCGAATTATGGCATCATGCCATCTCATCCAAGCACATGATGCCATCCTCAGATTTGCCCTCTGACGGCCCCTGACACAGACGTCAATCATTTAGGGACTTGTTTGTCATTTGTAAGAGGTGGTGGGGTTTTTTTTTCTTTTTTTCTTCCTAAAACTGTCACGTGATAATTCACGATCACTCTGTGCCATCGTCTGTCCCGTCTGTCCTCCCCTTCTCTCCTTTCATTGGTGTTGAGTCGGAACCTCCCGATTGGGACTCATCTCACCCACAAACCTAGATCCAACTGGGGAAGTGTTCCAATGAAGTCAAGGCTCTATTTCAAAGATAGAAATCTAGCGTCGCGATCAGATGGAGCGTCTCTCCTAACGGATCTCATACCCAATGCAGAGCGTTGCCTCACAAATGGCGCCACCTAAAGGCCACATCTTAAACCAGATTAGCAGATCCAGTCATGAAACTCTCCAAAGTACCTGCACAAACAACATCTCAAAGACATTAAGACTTTTATTGAGTTTAATGTCACTTTGAATAAATAACTGAACACTTGTCAAGGGCATAACAGCTATGAGGTGTTGCGAGCTGCCATGCAGAGGGTGAGGTGGTTTTACGTGACAAAAAAAAAGAAAACAATCTCACAAAGCTGCTGTCCTCCATTTTATGATGGTGTGTTGCAATATTCCTACGTTGTTGAGAGAAATCTCAGGCAAGCATGCGAAGTACATGTCCATCCATCTGATGGAAGTGCTGGACAAGATTTGGGGGACTATTGACATGGTGGCAGCAGTTTGCTGCGATTGTGGAAGCATTTGACTTTCCTGACATCGGTTCAAATGAGGCAAAGCAGCCTTTGAGGCTAAGACTGCTGTAGGTTGCTAACAATCCCAAACAGGGAGTAAATAAAGGCTAGGAAAATAAAAATCCTCTGGTGCTTGTTTTGAATTGCACTCAGAATTACACCAGGTTACAAACTGAGGGGTTTCAAGCAAAAGTATTACTGCAAACATACTTCTGAAATGCTGGTTTTACCACAGAATGATATGCACGGACATGCATACGATGCCACCAACAATTACCCATCTGTCTCTGTCATACCAGGATATGACGTGACTGATGTTCAAATGAGACCACGTGAGCTTATTAAAGGAAAAGGCTAATAAATTTATACATCCGAGTTGCATAAGTCATCGTCCATGACCCCATTCCCTAATTTATGTTCAAAACAAACCAGCATTGAATAATAGCTGAATGAATCTCTACAGTGAGAAACTAAAATGAAAAGCGGTAAACATACTGTGTTGTATGTTCACAAAATTCAATTTTGCTGTGTTTTACCAGTATACACGACTTCTGGTTCACTTTGTGCCACAGAAAACCAACCCACAGCCATCGTCTGACCCTGAACTAAATAATCGACTGATCCTTCAACATTCAATATTTATGCTCGACAGCAGGTCCTCCAAGGCCTCTAGTTTCTGGTTGGCCTCCTCGATACCACTGTAGGTTTGGATGTTGTCAGCGATGTGAAAGCGGATGTCGTCCACCAGGGGGACAGAGTCAGTCTCTTGCCTCTCCTCCACAGCTGCTGCGTCCTCTTTGATCATCTCAGCAAACTCCTCCTGCTCCACCAGCTGCCAGGGGCACACCGAGGGACAGATAAAGTACATTAGAATTGGCTGCCAACAAAATGGGTCAGACCTGCAAATCAACAGAGGGAGCAGCACACTGCTTCATTATTTATGTCACTCAGGATGAGTTAAGTACTCCAGATCCTGGTTCTGACTGAACCGTGTCTTTTTGTTTTTTGTTATTTTTTCTCTTAAATGAATAATGCAGGCTCAAAGCTGAATTTGCTTTCCTGTTTGTGTAAAACATTAACAGAGGTCAAGGTTCATTTCCACCTCAAATATACATTTGGACAGGATTCATAGAGGGGCACAACCAGAGGAATACAATATGTGAAACAATGTGCAGTCTACGATTGTCAGTGTAGAGTGATTGGATGAATGTTTAATGCCAAAAAAGACTTTCAAGGGCTCAAATATGGCAATTTGTGTGCACATACCAAGGGTTCAAAGCAATTCAATTGAAATGATTCAATTCAGAGTGGATATACAAGTACTGAGTGCACACACAAGTCAAAATGATCAGGAAAACTAACCCATTTCATGACCTAATGTGTCCTCCAAAAACACACGCTGTACCATTTTTTTCTTTAACAATTCATGTGTCTCGGCGCCGTGACACAGACACTCACCCATTCAATGACCTTGGCCATGAACTGTGTGCACTGATCCTCCAGCCGAGACAGGCGGAAAAAGCGGGCCGTCTTCCACAGCTGCATTACATTTTCCTCACATATCATTTTAGCCAGCATCTTCCCGCACAGGCGCTTCAGCCCGGACAGGAGATACATGTCAGCCACGCCCAGCAGGTCCAGAACATTGTCCTTCATCATGGGCTGGAACAGAAATCGGACAAAGCGTTTGGCAGATGATCAATTGCAGGCTGAATAATACAATTGGATGGTGTGGCAAACATTTCAAAAAGCTGATTATTGCTCAGTTACTGGTGCGTGTGCAGCTTCAAGCCTCTAAATACTGTGGACAGAGATGAAATTTACCCGTGAGTAGCGATAAGCGTCCTCACAAACTCACTGACTACCCACCACGGACAACACTGAATACGCCGCTAATCACTCCCTGATAATCCCCCAGCATCCCCGCGGCCATCGAAAAAATAAATAAACCCAAACTGGATAATCCCTCCAAAGTGAGGGCAGACGTACTGCACAAAGCATGGTGTCATCACTGTAGATGTAGTAAAGGATGTGGATGAAGATTTCATGGGAGATGTTGTGTAAAGTGAGCACAGGGGTGCTGGGATGAGACTGCAGCTTCGCTCCCTCACTGAAGTGGTCCGTCAGCAGAGCCTTAAAATAATCGCTGCGTCCGCAGAAAAACGCCTATACACACAACACATACACACATAAAAGATGGTGAACTTGGGTGCTGATGCGAGCAGTGGTAGTAAAAGGTTGGAACCACAAACCTTATGGCACAAGAACGTGTAACCTTCCACCATGAAACAAATGTCGGGATAAGTGGAGAAGTGGTCGACGCGGTTGAAAGGGAGTTCGCCAAATCCGACCTGCAGGACATCAGGATAAAGACGAGCAATTGTTTCATTTTCACTTTTGTGAGTAACTGCAAAGTCGTCACACAAACAGCACAAGCACACACTGTTTCAGATGATTCTCTGATTCGGGATTTCCGGAAACAACTCTTATGAGGCCACATGGAATGAGTCAAAATCACCAATGACACTTTGTAGACTTAATGAGAGGCTATAGCAGTAGCAACGGTGTTCAACATGAGTTTGATTGCATAGTTACCTGTAGCTCTGCTGGTAGTGAGCAGTCCGCTAGCTGAGCCATCTCCTCGCAAAGCTGACAGTTCTGGGGTTCCAGGGTGAGAACTTTCACACATGTGCCTGGTTTGTTGCATACTGGCAGAAAAAAAGAAACACTGCCATTTTACTAAAGGACACATGACGGATAAAGGGAGCAATCAAAATGTCTCAGAGTCGGGAAAAAAATATAATCTAAAAATCTGGGGACATACCAAAATCATAAATACGTTTGCATTTCTCGTCCAGCTCATCTATTAGATTTGACAGCTTGCACTGTTTTGCAAGTCGTTTGCAATCCTCCACCAGGCTAACATCAATATCCACACGACCTGTAATAACAAGAGCAGGAAACATCTTTTATGAGAAAAACCTTTTTTCGCTGAAATGTTCAAAACCATTTTATGAAAATATCGATTTTCTCCTTTTATCCTATTGAGGAACATATAGGATCCCTAGGGAAGCATTATTCAGAAGTAAGAGAGGTAAGTACTTCATTGATCCATTCATCTATTGAGTTTTAAATTTTCAGTAGCAGAGAAGAACATTAAAATCTAACATTATAGTTTTTTGCTTTTAGGGCAAACTCTTGAGATTTTTACTTCATGGATATTCGTATTGGTGATAAAAATTTAAATCCATTAATAGGGAACCTACCCTCTGTGAAAATGACTATGAGAACATACTCGTCACGTTAGTCAGTGACAAGCATTGACAATGAAATATCTAGCAAATAACATGAGTGGTGAGCCATTGCAGCTGACATCTACCCACCTGTATAGAAGTATTCGAGTATGGCACCAAACGCTGCAGGGTTAATCTGGAATCCAACCACGATATTATCAATCGACCAGGTTGTTTCAACAACCAACATGTTGATGAATCACCAAAAATGTATGGATTGCAGTCCTACCAGTGGGTGTTTGAGTGTGATGACATTCTTCCCTTTCCATTTTGTCTCAAACATCTCTGTAAAGTAGTCCGAACGCGCAATCAAAACACAGCGATGGGCTTTGAATCGCTCTCCATGGACCAGAAACTCTACGTCACTGTGTTGTCCCTGCTGCAGTAACCTGAGGCAAATGCAAACAGACATGGAAGAATGACGTGTCAAGAAGTGGTCCAGTGTCGGGAATGGTTAACAAAATGTACAACCTTGTTCATCACTTCTGGCTGCTTGTGTACGTGCAATGTTCCCAAGTATCGAACAACCCAAACGTCATGTAGATGAATGGGCCTTACATGTGTAGAAAGTGCTCATAATCATCCCTCTGCATGATGTTGGCACCAACACACTTGTACTCCTTCAGCAGACGGCGGATTGAGTCATTCAGGGAGCCGTACAGACAACGCTCACCATCGAACGTGTTGGCTTCACACTTGGCGCCTGAAAGACAGTGAAGTAGACAGAAGAACCAGTTAACAATGAGATTACAGATCTCGTTTTGCAGAGCGGTCATATAGCAAGTATGTGAAGAGTTCTACTTTTTGTGTTCTGCTGTCTTTGCTTTTTTAACGCTATCAAGAAAAAGAATATGTTTATTGTCATTGTACAGCACAATAAAAAGAATTATGGCACAACAAATTTGTTTACCATGAGCCAACAAGTACTGGACAAGCTCCTCATGGCCACAAAGGCAGGCGTAGTACCTAAGAGAGAGACAGAGGACTCTCACAGCAGTGTGGACATTAACTGCTGCCAAGACCTGGGTGGACTGTTTCATACTTACAGTGGACTGCTGTCCCATCTGTCTCTTACATTAAGGTCCACATCCCTTTGTTCGACCAGGTACCTTTGAAAAACAAAATGAGTTTGTTAATGACATGACCCTAAATTAAAGCATACTTTTTCGTGGTTGCAGTGTTCTAACCAGGCTAGCTGTGAAACGTCTTTTTTTGTTACTTTTTGGTTTGGAAAAATTAGAAGAATTCTAAAAAACAGCAAAAAAACTTGTTAGTAAGATAGATTAACCATATGCTATTGAAAACAGGAAATAATCATTTCAATCAGTACATGTGCAACCTCAGTATGTGCAACACTGTGAGAAGCCTAATATGATATCTATGATATGATGTCAACAATCTGACAAGATTGTTGTGTATACGGTGTGTGTTTGTGTGTGCGTGTGTGCAATACACACCCCAGCGCAACACACATATACATACACATGATGCATAGTGTCTGTATAACTATATTCTCAGGGCTGCGTACACACACACACAAACACACACACACTCACACACACACATACACATATATACCTTAACATTTTGATTAGTAAAAGAATATTGTGTAATCTATACTGGTAGTGAGTCAGTTCCTCAGTTAGTTCGCTAATTAGCTAGTTCTCTTCTTGTTGCATATCGTATACTTTACTATTCAGTGTACTTAAGTACTTAAACATGTATTGTATACAGTTTATTGTTCAGTTATCTTCCTCCTTCTGTATTACTCTGAGCTGCTGGGGCCCTTAATTTCCTGGATTGCAAAATCAACGGATTATTTAAGTACCTACCTATCTACATACATACCGATAATGATCACATGAAAATGTCAAGTGAAGTTAAGTCAATTCAATTTAATTTGTAGCGCCAAATCATAACAGAAGTTATCTCTAGGTGCATTCCAAGATGGAGCAGGTAGTGCTACTCAACATGTAAACAATCAAGGTCTATGGGATGAACACACAGAGACCCAACATATCAGTCATTAGCAACAGTGGCGGGGAAAAACTCCCCTTTA